>OMPJ01034721.1:0-11523 GCA_900312935.1 Carapus acus | reverse complement strand
TGTAGACACAGGCATCGGTAGGGCGTTCAGCACGCATACACAAAGGGCCCAGACAAACACACACACACACACACACACACACACACACACTCTCCGGTCCGGAGCCTCCCACCTGATTTTGAAGAAGTTATTGAAAGAGGAGTTGCTACCGTTGCCTAGGACATCTTCATTCTCCAGATTCTGGATGCAGATAAAAACACAAAATAAGTCTAGGGAGCGGACATAAAAGCAGCAATTGTGACCTGTTGCTACATTCGGGAGTAACAACAGAGGGCACAGAGAGATAGGGTGTGTTTGTGTTGCAAACTAGAGATCTTTTTGGAATTGTTTCTACTTTTTATTGAGGCAGGGACGGAGAGACAAATGGAATGATGGCGGAACTAGAGACAACAATGAGAAAGAGGAAGCAGGGGATGACAAGAGAGGAAAGAAAGATTGGAAAGAGGGAAACAACACAGTAACAGCGAAGGACAAAAAAAGTTGCACACGCTGGACAAAGGTATTTGGACATCTGGCCAACAGTGGATAAGACACAGTGTGATGGGTTTAATTCAAACACAAATCATTTTCTGAACACTAAAAGTTTATGTGGGAATTTGTGCCTATTCATTCTCATGAGTGTTTTGGGATGTCAGGCGCTGACTACAAAAAATAAAGCCTCGCAACGTTTTTGAAATTCCAGATCAATGTTTCCCAATGTTACCCAAGTATCAATGTTTGCATTGATACTATTGTTGCTCGGATTTACCTGATACTTGAGGTTGCTGTGTTCAGGAGTGCTGGAGGTAGCGGGCGAGGGAAGACTCTGAGGTTTGGAGAAAGACAGGGGGCCAAACGTCATCTCGCCTCCATCCCGGTCCTTTTCTCTGCCCGTCCACCGCTCTGTCTCTCCATCCGACACAGTCCCCTCCTCGTCTCCCTCCAGCACAAAGGCGTCATCTATGCTGAACTGGGCGGCCATTGTGCTCGCTGCTCGCGCCCGACGCTCCTAGAGCTTGATGCAGACTTTGGGTGAAGAGGAGATGCAGAGCCACATCAAAGACGCAGAATGCAACAGCGCAATTACAGAGATGAACATGAAAATAATACAGACCACCCTTTGCTTGAAATAGAAATACTTGACGTGCTGATCATGTGGGCATAACATTCAAAATACCAACAACATGTTAATGCTAATGGTGTCGCAGCCCAGTAAAAGTGCCTTCAACCATGCTTTCAGCTCATTAAGGAGCAACATTTATAGACATACACCATGTATTTTTCAGTTCACAATTTCATTCAAATTGAACAATTTCCAAGAGAGTAAACCTGAAACAACTGAATCAGTGGCAAATAACAACAGGAAAACAAACCAAACTGAAGTCACACAAACTGAATACTTGCCAGGTAGGATAAAAAGAGGAAGACCACAGAAGAGTTGCATGGATGTGGTGAGAGCAGACATAAGGACAGTTGGTGAACTAGCTTTGATTGCAAACTGTAAGAGATGAAGAAAATACAGGCGATTCAGGGTGGTGATCTTGTAAAGCAGCAGCTGGAACGCGAAGATGGCTGATAAACCGTGTACTAAAGTGACTGTAACAAAAAGAGACAGACCGTATACTGCAAAAACACAATTACACAGTTGGAGGTGTAGCGTCCATATGAAAGGTTGTCCCAGTGTTTCATTGACTGTTGTTGCTTTGCATAGATTAAAGTATCATAGCGACATGTACGCAAATGTGTTCCACATCAAATGGTGTTTTTGTTGTGGTTCAACTGGACGGTTGCGTCACTCTTAAACTACTTTTAAAGTATGAGTGCGGCACATGCGCACTAGCCCCAAGCCCCGTATCCTCCTCGATTTAGTAAAATGTCTTCATTCTTAACTGTGGCGTGCATTCTGCTGACAATGCCAGTAAAATAGCAGCTTTACATGTCATTCTTCTTTCATGAAATGTAGAGGCTATAAAAGAGAGAAACAGGGGAGGAAAAAGTGACGAGAGCCTGTTTTTTGTTGCCGCTATTGTTTTCTCCTCTTTCCGCTAAACGATCAGATGACCAGGATTTTAACTTACTCGCTTATATATTTCTTTCTGCGATGGCTGGCGTCCTCTGTGTTCACTCGACGTTGTAATGTGATGGCTCACATACTTTCCAGCCACGTTGTAATTATATACAAGGCGCTAACCAAAATCTGTGTTTCCAAAACTTCTTCGTGAACTTTTCGTTGCCTTCCCCCCTCGTCCACTCCCGGCGTTCGATTGCTCATGCCTGAGTCCGCCCAATGGACGTCCTGAGGGATTCTGCTTAATCGAGTGTCCATTTATCGATTGCGCGTTCAACTTCACACTTTCTTTTTTTCCTCATAATTTCTCACGGTACATTCATATTTCCTCTTGACGCTGTAAATCAAAGATGAGCAATTGCGTAACTTCGAGTTTTACTGGAATGGAGGTTGGTTCATTTTAATTTGAAAACAAAATAAAAATAAGGGGTGAATTGTCAACTCTGCTGTGTTTTTTTCAGTTTCATGGTTTTGTATGCTGGTCCAGTGAATATGTTAATAGTGAAGTCGTTGGCACAACTGACCTCCAGCTCCCTAAGGGACTGGTCTGCAATTTTCTATTTCATTTTGTATTGACAAATAACTCCTGGTGTCACGAAAGATACAGATTTATTGCTGTGATAATGCTGTTGAAAAGCTCACCTCATTAGTCTGATGACTCCTGATCCAAAATTCCTCCAAATGATAAGAAAAAACCCCCAAAACAAACAAGCAAAAGGCATGTGTAGGGGGGGAATTGCCAGTCCAACATGGCAACCACCCTTCCTTTATTTAGTGACCATCAACAGAAGTCAGAGGTCAGGAGCAGGAGGTCCTTTCCTTGATAAGCAATGCGTGATTAGCTGTGTAACAATACTACTTGTCCTCGTACTACACAAATAGGTATTTGTGCAATTAATACAGAATTTCCCTCTTTATGTGGTTTGTTTAATCTCGTTTCTTTTTTTGTGTGTGTCTCCGATGGTTCCTGGATCATTACATCAGTGAATCAATACCTTCCTTTCCACCTACCGACCTACCTATCTATTATCAAAATATGCCTGTTTATGCTCATGGAAAAGCAATCCGTATACATTTGTTTACAAGCAGGATCGTTGGTGATCATCTCCTGTATGTTTAGATTAGAAAAATCAACAAACAGTGGTGAATTTCGGCCAAGGAAACGGTCAGAGGGAGATCAGATTTCTGACCAGCTGGGAACTTTGTAGCGGTTGCCAACATGTAGACCATGTGATTTCCAGAAAGTCAGAAGGCCTCCAAACAAACACGTCTAAACCAACAAATCTAGATCATTGCAGAGTGCTGTTTGCGGATTTGTGCCAGTGGAGGGTGAACGGGTGGAATGAATGGTGGCTGTGCGGAGCAGGATTGCTGGAATCCTCACGGGACAAACTGCTGATCGCTTCTGTTTGTGGATGCCGGTGGAACTTCAGGCAGCGTGAGCTTTGTGTTCCTCTATGTTCTCGTCGTGACGCAGCATAATTTGAATTTAAACTAACACACACATATGCGTACACACCCACACACAGAGCCAGCTCAACTCTGATATGTCGGGGTGTGTTTTTTCATTATGGGCTGATGATCAGTGTGTGCAGCTTACATGTGTTTGATCCTTGGCAAAAGAGCAGAGATGAAATCCTCCAGCCCCCTGACATACGACTGATATCTCCACTTATCGCTGATTGCGGCACATATTGATCCGGCTTTGAGCAGTGCGCCGTCATTATTATTCACTTTGAAATTGGGACTCTCTGAAGCATCTGTGCCAAGCTGATAACACCATGTCCTCTCCCTCCAGATGAGACGTCAGGCTGCCACGTTTGGCTTCCTTCTGCTCGTTTTCGAGGTTACTGAACATACACACACACGCACAAAGGGAAAGAAAGAAAGAAATACATCCTCTCTGTTGGACCAGATCTTTCCAGCCTCATTATCTTTGTGTTTCAATTACAAGAGTCTGTGAGGCAGATTTAAGATTCCAGACATATTCTTGCATAACAATACGTGCATGCATATGTGTGTGTGTTTGTGTGTGTATGTGTATGTTTCCCCAGCTCTCCTCCTCCACTGTCCTCCGTGTCGTGCCTGGCTCCAGACTGGAGCTTCCCTGTCTCATGCTCCAAGCAGACTTCCCTGGAGCGTCCATCACCTGGAGACACGATGGTCCTCCTCCCAACAATATCGCTCCTCACCTTCATGTCCTGTGTTGCAGAGGTCTGCTCAAACATCCACGTTGTCCACCTCCTCTGTTTGTCCTCCATCAGGAAATCTGCTGTCCAGGGACACGTCTGGTCCCGCCGTGGTGACAGAGGACGGCGTCTTCCTGTCTATTCCTCGCATCAGCCCGTCCAGCAAGGGCCAGTACGAGTGTGTGCTGAGGTGGAACGACATGGAGCTCAAACACACCTACCGCATCATAGTGGAGGGTGAGACATACACACACCCACACACATACTTGTGTGTTTTGTAGATTTGAGGGGGTCATCGTGACATTCAGTGTGAAAAAAAGGAATCACAGCTTCGACGTTTCCGCATCAGGATCAGTCGGCTACACCATCACAGCGACGGCGGGCGCCAGCGTGAACCTGATGTGCCGTTTCCCGTCTCACATCCAAACCGAGACCACCGCTCTTTGGTTCAAAGAGACGCCGAGCGGCTCAGAGAGGACGCAGCTGAAGCCGGTGGAGGTGGCCGGCGGGGATCAGAGGCTGGAGTGGCAATTCTTGTTCGACAACGAGTGGAGCGTGACTCTCAGAGACACGGTGGTGGAGGACTCTGGGATCTACCAGTGCGAGACGGCCCAAGGCGAGAGGTTCAGCACCGTGTACCTGCAGGTGGAGGGTGAGTGAGTGTGGCCGGACGCCCTCGTCCCTCCCAGAGGACGGTGGCAGCGTCACCTTCGATCTCCCCCCCTCTTCTCTAGCCGCCCCCACCGCTGCCCCTCACTCGTGCAGTGGCTTCGACGGGCCGTGGGAGACGTGCCAGGACGGGGACAAACCCACCTGGGAGGCCATGCTGAGGGAATCCGTGACCGAGTTCTCCATGAAGCTTTTCTCTCACGCCCGCAAACTGCAGCCCTCTGCCAACATGCTGATCTCCCCCCTCAGCATCAGCCAGACCCTCTACTACCTGCTGCTCGGTGCTGCGGCCTTTTATTTTGAAATTCCTCACCTGCTGCACATAGAGAGACTGACCAATGTTTACATCTTCTTGCCTCGTCTCTCTCCTATCCCCCTGTCAGGAGCGAGAGACGACACCCGCAGGAACATGGAGACGTCTCTCTTCGTCCCACACGGCTTCCACTGTGTCCACCATCAGATGAAGAGGATGAGGGAGCAGCTGGCCTCGTCCGTTCAATCGGCTACTCAGATCTTCTACGATCGGCGTAACGGCGCTTTGCCCTCACGGTCTCCATTCCACGCCCCAACCCTGCCCGCTTCCCACTGAGACGGCCTGTCCTCTCTTCCCTAGACATGAACCTGAGTCAGTCCTTCAGGGATCAGTCCGTGCAATTCTACGACTCAGAGCCCACCACGCTGCTGGAGGACAGCGAGGAGAACGTGAGGATGATCAACAACTGGGTGGCCCAGAAAACCAACGACAGGATCAGCGGCTTGATGAGCGACGTGCCGAGCGCCACCCAGCTGCTGCTGCTCAACGCCGTCGCCTACAAGGGTCAGAGGAGGGGGTGTGTTTGTGGTTCTGGGTGCGGACACAGCAGCCGTGGTGGTTATATTATGGTGTGTGTGTGTGTGTGTGTGTGCGTCAGGTCTGTGGAAGATGAAATTCGATAAGAACACCGAGCCCCAACATTTCACGAAGCTGAACGGCGACCTGGTGGCCGTGCCCATTCTTTACTCGCTGAAGTACGAGGCGGCCATGGACTACGTGGCGGACGTCATGGCGAAGGTCAGAGAAAGCACCGAATCACACTCGCACTCACGCTGTGGTAGCTTAAGGCCTCTCCTGGTATGTGTGTGCGCCACCAGGTGGTGAGGTTGCCCCTCTCGGGCGACACCAGCCTCTACATCCTCCTGCCTCGCTCCAACACGCTGTCAGATCTGCAAACGGTGGAGGAGAAGATGACGGACGCCACGGTTCGGAAGATGATACGGGATCTCAACAGCTCCTCCATCGAGCACGTGGAGATCACCATACCTCAGATCAGGCTGGACGTGGAGACGAATATGGTCAAGCTCATCAAATCGCTAGGTTTGTACCTCCTTGATTTTGTTTCAGTCTTAAGTGGTGTGGTTTTTCTGACGTTGGTTGACCTTGGTCCTCCAGGCCTGTCCTCGCTCTTCCAGAGCCCCAACCTGTGCGGCCTTTTCCCGGAAGATCAGGTGGTCCTGAGCGACGCCAAGCACAAGGCCTTCCTGGCTCTGAACGAGGAGGGCGTGGAGGCCAGCGCCGCCACCTCCTTGGTGTTCAGTCGCTCCTACCCCTCCTTCTCCGCCCTGCGGCCCTTCATCCTGCTGCTGTGGAGCGACGCGGCCGACGTGCCGCTTTTTATGGGGAGGGTGACCGAGCCATGAGTGAGAGAGAGAGAGAGAGATCTCCTGGCGAGGTGACGGAATGTATTAAACAATTGTGATCCGAACTCTTCATTCTACCGCGTCAGAGTCCAAAGTCATTGACTCACGTTCCTGTCGCTGTTCTAAAACGATCATTAGTTGGATTGATGAGCGTGCAAAGGCACCACAGCTGCAGCAGCCAGGATTTGTACACTTGCAAAAAAAATGAGCCACGACTGCACACTTTGTTCCCAAGTCGGTATGAACATGGTGAGGAATGTTTGTTAGCTAAACATGTCACACTTCAGAGGCTGTGACAACCCAGGAATCCGTCTCCCTCCCTGGGGAGTCCAGCCTCAGGGACGAATTTTGATTCGTTGACTTCTCGTCTGAAAGTCAATGACCAAAATACGAAAGTGATTACAGGCTGCTGACCCACACCGACATTTAATGGGCTCCTCCCTGGATAGTCGCCAAGCCACAAAGATGTCCAACTAACAAACAGAGCCGACACAAAGACATAAGCGGAGACGCGGCGCCCTTGACTGAGGTAATGGGAGAGACATCGGCGGCTAATTGCTTGGATTTGTCACCTCATTCATTACGCCAGTGCTCTTTCTTCAGGAGATTAATTTATGGAAACAGAGTCACATTAACAGATTCAGAGAATCATTTCAGCATGCCAAGTGCTTTTGTAGGTCAGAATCCAACGATTTGTAATGATGACAGGCTTGTTAATATCAAATCAATGAATGATGTGTAAAGGACACACATTAGTAGCGTTTTAAAATGATGTATCGCATATAAAGAAAGTCGGTAAACCATTGAAACAGCTTATATTTATATTTATTTGTGAAGTAATTACACAAATCCACCACGAGATGGCAGTCATACCAAGTGATTGACGTTGACATGGGCCTGCGGCAGTGACTCCCTCACCTCGTTCCTGCATCATCACCACAGATACCACTTTATGGAAGACAAGTGTCAGAAGTTGTGACAGTAAAGGTTTGTTGTTGTTTTTGTTGTTGTTGTTGTTTCCTCTTAAAGCAACAGCTTGCTTGATAAAGCGAAAATACCCTGAATAATCTCATTCACAAACAAAACCCCACAAAACCCACGGCCACAAGTGAGTCGATGACGCAAAGGGATTAGCATCCAGAACAATCAGCCAAGGTCGCATCTCGTATTCTGTACAAGCTGATGGCATTTGTCAAACATGCAGCTGTGTTGCAGATAAACTGATTATGGGAGCGAAGCAGAGGCAGCCGACGGTGCGGGAACGTGTTTGCCGATGGGAACAAATCAACAGAACCGAGCGGAAATCTCAGAGACTGCGAGGAGCGCTCACCCGACCGTATACGCCACAATCAAACTGCTGTTTGATTCTGGTCGGAGGCTGACACGGGAAATTGGCGAGTAATCCCAACGCCAAACAGGCATCGGGACGCCTGACGTTTGTTTTTGATTATCTCACTGCCTTCGCGCTGAGAGTTAAGAATATGCATAGAGAAAGTACACAAAAACCTCTGAAGGATGGTTTCCGCAGCTCAACACGCATCCCATCGCCTCTCAACGCCCTCCAGCCCTTTTGTGTTCTACTCTACCGATGGATTCGTTGTTTTGACAGCCGACGGCGCCACATTCAGAGGCTGTGATCAGACAGGACCACAGAGAAGTCGCGAAACTCCCGGCATTAAGAAAAGAAACGGTGCGGCCACGGGCCTGTTCACAGAACATTTAGACAGTAAGGACGTACGCGATTCTCTGATTGTTTGCGGTTCTCGCACAATGTTGACATTCTCGAGAAGGAACCGCCAATGACTGAACATCTGCTGGGCTGCTCGTGAAAAACATAACACATCAGAGAATTGCTCATACTTTTTTTTTATCTGCATACACAGCGGAACTTAATACACTGCTCTGCAATGGCAACTCATAACCAATAGCGGTGTAAACAAACCCCAAACAAAACAAAGAAAATTACCCGAGCCTTCAGATTGGCCCTCAGAAAGTGGCGGTAGCTTCAGAAAGAGGCCTGGGCCTCGTTTTTCCTGATGCGACGAGCTCCAGTCAACACTGTCGTCACGATCAAGGCCTTTCTGGAGGCAGCTGCTGGAGTCGCCCCCAAATTCAGCTCTTACAGTGTCTATGTACACCATCGGGAAACAGGAATGTGTGTTGAAACAGAGCGCGGGACACATCGTCACAACAGACAGGACCACACCAGCATGAGAGTGAGTGTGTGGACATTCAGTACTTTCGGCTCCTCCAGGTGATTCTTTTTCCAACCTTCCAGACTTTCTACTCGACTGCACGGGGTGGTTCCACTGTGCAAGTTCCTCTGCCTCGTCCCAGCAGCTCAGGGAAGTGTTCTTACAGTTGTTCTCCCGATGATCCCTGGAGCTTCTCTCCCAAAAACGAACCACGATCACGAGCCGTCGCACCTGTGGAGCGCTCAGCCCCTCCGACGTGCCTGAATGTCGGTCACGATGCTCCTCTCTTCTCGGCGAGCGCGTCCCTGCCCCTCTTTACGAGTGGATCGATGCGCGGATCTGCATGTTAATTCATCGTGCCGAGATGTTGCCGAGCAGAGAGCGAGTGTTGCATCATCCTGCTGGGGCGGGGCACAACTAGAGCCGGCCGGGGGTTGGAGTTCGGGAGGTCCTGCTGGAAAGCTTGTGAGATCCAAATCTCATCTCCAAAAAAAAAAAAAAAAAAAAAAAAAAAAAAGCCCTGTCATCTCCGTCCTGGCTCAGTCACAGAGGGTCAAAAGTCAAACACGAAGCTTCCCCGCATACTTGAAGTCCTCCAGATCGGAACAGTGTGGTGCCCGTGAGAGCGTTCCCTCGCGTTCCCTGCTCTCAATCCCTCTTCTATTTCCTCACACGTCTGTGCTTCTGAAGTTGGAGGATGGATGGAGACATTTGGAGCGGAGGCATGACGCGAATACAGAGCAACACACGCCGCAAGGACACACAGAATGTAGGCACTCAAAATCCCTTTGCCACGTGCGTGCGTGCGTGTGCGTGCCTGCGTATCGGTGCGCGTGCCCGCGCACACACGCAGACACGCACGCAAAACGCGCACGTGACGGCACACTGAACACGGTGAAGATGGCGGCGCGTGGAGAGTTACTGTCAGCGGATGAGAATAAAGACGTCTGAGTGAGAACATTAAAACAGCAGAAGGTACAAATCCACCCGATGGATCTTTTTGTGCTTTGTAACATGGTGTGTTGTTTTGCATCGGATCAACAACCAGGAAATAGGACCGTCCGTTTATAGCACCCCCTGTGAGTGAGTCTGTGTGTGTGTGTTTGTGTGTGTGTGTGCGCGCACGTGTGTAATCACGCGATGACTCACGGGGTGTGCTGACGCTGTTCACTGCGGTCGCTGAATGAATTTCGCTTCCAGTCTTGATTTGAAAATTGAAAAGACAAAACGCGTGGGGTGATTTCCACAATGCCAGGCTGAGAGCACGATGGCAGACGGTGTGTGTGTGTGTGTTTGGTTTACGCTCGACACTTTGATGAGGACACCTTCACGATTTGGTTGGGAACACACCTTGTTACCATCACTATTATTGGTACGAGGTGTGTGTACACTAACATACAGTGCTGCACTTACTGGTGTCGTCGGACATGTTTTATTTTTCAACATTATTCGTTATTATTGCATGTTTTAACCTTAAAGTCAACGGCTTTACTTGGTCTTTGTCTTCAACTGTCTTACAATTAGAGACAGTTGCGTGTGTGTGTGTATGCGTATGTGTGTGTGTGTGTGTTTTTGCGTTTGTGTACATCTTGTGTTCGTATGCGTGTCTGTGTGCGCCTCCTGCCTGTGCGTACGCGTGTGTGTTATCTAGTCGGGCTTGTCGCTGCTCGGGGCTCCTTGCTGTGTGAGTGTGTGCCAGTACTCCACTTTCTTCCCTTTATTTTTCAGACATTCGAACCAGTGGCGGAGTCTTTGGCCGCTCGCGTTGATGCCCAGAACGACACCGCCTGGGAGAGGAGGGGAGAGAGAGGGAAAGAGAGAGAGAGAGAGAGAGAGAGAGAGAGAGAGAGAGAAGGTGAGGACCTCAAGTCTACTTCTGTGACATTTAATGAGGGTGGAGACATTTTCATCCAACCGCCTGTTTGCGGTCTGCATTTCAAATTCCTCCCTGTGGCAAAATACCAAATCCGCTCCTGCCCTGAACCTTTGTGTTGGTTTAGTCACACGTCGCTGTGTCTGCTCTTGTCTTTAGAGGAGGAAGGGTGATTGGTGTGAAGAGGGTGTGAGACAGAGGCACAACTATCAGTCTCACATCAAATATATAATCAAAACCTTAAATAAACAGCTGTTGTTTACAGTACGTTCATCTATATCAGTGGTTCTCAATTGGGAGTACGCGTACCCCTGGGGGTACGTGGAGGTACTGCAGGGGGTACGTGAAGCTTTTCAAAATATCTTTAAAAAATCTTTAAAGTGCAATCTTCTTTTTTTGATCCTAAAAGAGGTAACGTTTATTTTTTTTTGTGAGCAAATCTTTATTTTTTAAGTTAATTTATTTTGTAAACAAAATATAATTTATTTATAATTAAGTTATAGATTTATTTCTGTGAACACATTTTTAGTTATTCATGTATATATTTAATTTTCTACCATTACAGAGACAAATTTAAATTAGCAGCGTTTTGCATGTTTCAGTTTTGACTGGTTTTATGCCTTCCTGGTGGTCACCGTCTTCTGTTTTTCTTTTTTGTTTCTACATGCAATGTTTGCAATATGGATGTATTTGTCAGGTTCACTGATATAAGTTGTCTGGCTTTAATAAATAAGACAGTGATTTTACAGCACTGTACCTCTTTTTTCTTCCAAAAATGTTTTGTCCGTGTCAGGGGGTACTTGACTAAAAATATATTTTTAAGGGGGTACATCACTGAAAAAAGTTTGAGAACCACTGATCTATATCGCATAA
>OMPJ01034719.1:0-19957 GCA_900312935.1 Carapus acus | reverse complement strand
AGAGCCTCTCTTTAACCTTGCGCTTACAAGAAAGATTGTTAAAGAGATGATTGTGGGTGCTGGTCCCTGTCTGCATCTGCACATTTCAAACCCTTTGCCCATTTCTACAAAACCAGTCAATCAATCAATCAATCTTTATTTATATAGCACTTTTCATACAATAAATGCAGCACAAAGTGCTTCACAACAAAGAACATTAAAAACATGAAACCCTGTCCCTCCCACCCACACATATAGACCCACGCATACGCAAACACGCACACGCACACACACACACACACACACACACAGTGCAAAACTACGTGACATGGCAAGGCACTGAGGATCCAGGTGAGACAAACACCACCTAATGAGGAAACACTGGAGCTAAAAACAAAAACATTAAAAAACAGTATTAAAAAGTAGAAACAAGCAATTAATAAATAAAAATGGAAGAACAAAATCCTTAAAAGCATTAGCAATTAAGAATGATAATTAGAAATAAGTAAATAGAAAATTAAGAATAATCATTAAAAATAAGCAAATAAAAGATAAAATCAGCTAAAGGCCAAAGGTCATGTCATAACATTGCACAGCCAAACAATTACCTTCATGGAGATTGCATTACTGACTTACAAATTATCCTACCTGTGTTCATCTAGATCAGTTCATCTCTGTGTGCTCAACATTCTCTAAGACACAATTGAAACCGTTGACCAACTCGATGAACTCAAAAGCCGTGGCAGGTGAAGGAAGTCAAAAACGATTAGTGCCAAAATTTTTCAAATTAGGCTGCTTGAAGAAACCTGGGAAAAGTGAGAAAGGACCTCATTGTAATAGATAAGTCATGGTGCAAGAAACAAATGGTGTAGATGGTCAAATGGTCTATGTCTAATGTGGCATGTAGGTGGTCTAAAACAGTGCAGTTTTCCGTTTTAAGAATCATAAATTAGTTCTCTCCTTTTCTTTTCAGGATCACTTGATGTTCCCACGTATGTTGATGAAGCTGGTGAGTCTTCGCACACTAAGCAGCGTCCATTCGGAGCAGGTCTTTGCCCTTAGACTGCAGGATAAGAAACTTCCACCACTGCTCTCTGAAATCTGGGACGTCAACGAGTGACCCCCAGACCTGATGTCGCACTCCGCGGCGACACGAAACCTGACACAGACATGGCACCTGGGAACATTGACTCCTTTCCACGCATCTGGTCAGGGATCGTTTCTAGCATTGGAGGGATATTTTTGTTTTTTCTCTTGTGAGGAGAGAGCGCATTCTTTCACTCTTCTGCAGACTGCTGAATGATTTTCAGTTTGCGAGGGTTTTTGAAGCATAGAATTTGGTTTTCTTTGAACCTTTGGTCTAACTTTTGATGCTGCAATGTGTTGATTGTGGCAATATTATTAATATTGGCATCAGGCTCCAAGGCTGGTGGTGTCATAATTTAATATGATTTCTTTGTTAATCTTTAGTGCCGTTTATACTCGTATGTCTAACAGTTTTCTTAAGAAAGCTCTGAGCAGGTCTTGGCCATGGTGTTTTCAAATGTCTTCACAGGATTTCAGCTGCATACTGAGTCAAAGTAGTGATGTTCTTTGCAGTTGCAAAAATTGTCTGCGTTAACAGACCAAAATCTGCTGTTGTTAAGCAACTCTTTATATATTTTATGGAAAAAAGGTCGCCCATCTGGTCGGTTATTGTGCATTGTGATATGGCAACTCATAGTTCCTCAAGGAGAAAAGACAGGGATGAGACTGTTGTTGTAGTTGCTCAGGTAAAGAAATGTAAGTACGTAGACCTCTGGTAATTGGAGGTGATCATAATTTCTATTTGATACTTGAGTTGTCATTCAAGTGCATATGGGGACCCTGTTGATCTATATTGTCACTTCCGCATCATCAATACACAGAGACCACACAAACAATTGTACAATCGTTTACTGACACAAAAGTAAACAATAATTAGCAAGAACCAATGCAAATGTGACTTATTTGTAGGAAATGGTGTCCTGATCATCGGATTCTATGCAGAACGTCATGTAAGTCGCAGAAAAATGACAGTTGTGCATCCTCAGATTCCAAAATACAAAGTTGAATAGACCAACTTTGTATTTTTGTCTCTTTGACCCTTTGAAGTCAAAGAGAATTGCAGTTATGTTTATTGAACGGGGAATACTCTGTTAACATTGTGGCAACTATTGTGCATCTGAGATGTATTTCACTCATTTATTATAAAGTAGTACCTGTTTGTATTTTGGGCATTTTAATTTGTGTTATTTTCTTTTATTAGCCTTGAAAGCTGTGGGAAAGTTAAGAGCGAATATACAGACATGATTGATAATATATGAATGATACAGAGAAATATAATGTATAGCTAAATATTTGTTGCAAGTTCGCTTGGCTCAAGCATTTATTGTTCTCTGATTACTATCTTTGAGTTCTTAACATCGACAACTGTAATTGATCTAACTCTAACAGATGGTAATACTTCAGTTGTAGAAAGTCACTCTGGGGAGCAAAGAACAACAATTGGTAGCATTATTCCAATACCAGGACTTTGTATAGTGCAACCACAGATATTCGGATATTAATTGTGCATTTCCCCTTGAATTCTGCTGCATAAATGGATGATAAAGGAATCTCAATGGAAATTGGTCACTGTGCAGTTTATTCTGGAGTAATTAACATTTTTGTCATAAATGCTTCAAATTGAACAAAAACAAAAAAGAGTCCCACTATTACAATTTATTCTGCTCTTGACCCCACAAATTTTTACGTCACTGTTACTGTTGAATTAACGGCAGTAATATGACGTATGTGACCCTTATTCATCATGTTATTTTGAATTCCATTTAACGTTATTTATCCATAAAAGGGAAAAATGTTTTAGATTTCATTTTGTTTTTTGAATAATGAACATGAGTACATTTGGATACAATTAGAAGAAAATGAGATTGGATCAATTTATCTCTCAAAGTAACTGCAGGTCTGGCTGAGCTGTATCACAGTTAAAAGAAGGGAAGTGCTGCAGTGTTGGTTAATATACTGTAACTTGACTATCTCATAAGAATTAGTGATGTGTCAATTCCCTCAAATTCCTGTTGAAATAATTAGTAGTTGTATATATTTTTTTTGTTGGTAGGATGATTAAACAATTAAATTCGGCACCAGAATATCATTAATGTCATATGACATGGTCATATCAGCATGTGTCAACAATTTTAAGTTTGTAGTGATTAAAGAGTATCACTGCATTCCCCATCTGAAAACACATCTGTAACCGATTTGATAACCAATATGTATTGTCTTTGCCAGAATGGTTCATATGATTGCTTCCAAAAGATTACAAGCACTGCAAAATCATTCCCATTTTGAAGTTCATTGTTCAGTTTTACCCAGAGAATTTCATTTGGTGTGTTTCTCTCATTTTCGTCCCCTCCAACGTTATCATTAAACTGCTTTGCTAGTTGTTGCCTCAGTTTCTGGTCACATTTGCAGTATTCTATGTCAGTTTGACAACACAAGAAGTTGTTGAATGATAAATCCGATTTCAGATGTTTGATTAGCTTTTCCCTAACAATTCATGCAATATATGCTTCCCAATACACTTTGGTATAAGCAGCAGTGCTGGGTTTGACCGTGGACGAACGGTATACACACGCAAGGGTCAAATGTTGTGGTTTACCCTGTGTTGTATCAGGTCACTCTCCTTCTCCCCTCATCTTTTTTCCCTGATATATTCCCTGCAAATAAGAATGTGTTTTTCTCAATGTTTGATTTTTTCATTCTGCAGCGTTTTTCATAATCATTTCTCTAGCAAATGTGTGAAGTGCAAAAGGAAGCAACAGTTGTTTTAACAATGCTTAATCCCATCAGATGGATTAATGTGAGATTTTGATTAATGTCAAGTTTTGAGTTCCTCTAGCGTCACATTTTGGGTCACTTGTTTTGTCAATATCAGACGTGACAACTCTACTATTCCAATTATATTGGCCACTGTGCTCCAATTGCGTTCATGGAGATGTGTGAGAGGAACAATGTGATGAATTGTTGGGTTTACGTGATCACATGTGCAAGTACATGACAAAAACACAAGTGGATCACAAGTCACTTACGTTTACAGAAGCAGTTTCATCCTTTAAATGGTCTCTGTCGATCCCAACATCTTATACCTATGTGATTCCTGTGGTAGGGGTGGCATAACACCCCAAAAGATCTGCTTACTTTCTCATCGGCTGTGTATTGTGCTATCACTTGGATACCTGATGGTTGTCTCTGCATTTTTGCCACTGGACAAGTATACGATCGATTTCTACCATTTGCAATTGGATCAATTTGCTATTACCCCCAAATGAAGAGCCTGCAAAGTCTGACAAATCTGATTTACTAATTGTTTAAATCCTGTGCAAAACCGTGAAATCTTGTGGTGTTGGACATAAATGTTGTCATTGATGGCTTAAGTATTTGTTTGAAATGAAGACCAAACCATTTTGCTGTTATCTTCAAGAGATGAACACGATTCTCCCCCTAACAGACATATTGCATCTTCTCTCTTTCCCTTTATGGACTTCATTCCTGTAATTGTTGATGTTAATTATTCTGTAAATAATGCTGTATTGTTGGCTTAATTTCTCTCAGTACAAAGACTAAAGCTGTAAAGTGAATAGAAATTTTAAACTATTTTGATACGTGTAACCTCTGCCTGTAACTTTGCTTTGTATGTGTAAATTAAAACTATGCCGCATTACTCCTGCTGGTATTCCTGCTGCTCAGATGTGTGATTTGTCCACCTACTGGCCATTTCCAACACCTGCAGGTGGTAAATCTTAAAGGATAACTGCTCTTCATTATCGTTGACATTGTCTATGTGCTGCTGCCTGAAGTATCTTTACAGCTCACTTTCAATGGAGTCAATACTCGATGGCCTTTACACTGGCAGTTTCGACCTTTCACAGCTTGTGCTGAGCGTCTTATTGTGCCAACTGGGATTCTTCACACAATTTAAATTGGGCCAGCGCACTTGTCTGGAGGCCTTTACTGTCCCATCACTGTTCCCCATGTTACTGTGGAAGTCACAGTAAATATTTCAGTGTACTGCATATTCTAATAAGGTTTTCTTTGTATATAGTAACACTGAGAATATGCAGCCTGCTAGTATTTTTTGCTATTTGTCATGTATAATTAATTTATGAACTCTATGGATGTATAACATGTTAATACTGATTGTTTCATACCGTATGTATTGTTCAGTATGCCGTATGATGAAATATATGCATATAGAGCATGTTTATATATGTATATATTATGTAAATGACAATTATCTTAAATCATGTATATATTTATGCGTGTTAGTGTGTACATACATGTGTGATTGTGTGTGTGTATAATACACACACACACAACACACACACACACACCTATGTGTACATACAGTATATATATACACACACACACACATATGTTAAACTAAAAAAGAAATATATATTTTAATCATATATGTGTGAGTGTGTGTGTTACTGCTGGCAGATAATCATACCCTGTGTCACATTAAGCTTTTTCAGTTAAGAACATATTAATTTTAATTAGATCACATTTTTTACAGGTGGCTCAAACGAAGTGAGTAGACAGAAATTGATCCTCCACATAAATATGTATGATCTGAGTAGAGTGTCGGAAAAATATGTTCCAGCGACCAAACAGAGGGCAAGGCGCCCCCACAGACAGGCGTCTTTGCCGCGTCGGTCGCTCACAGTATGCGGAACTCCCGCTCTGTGATGAGGAGGATGTCTTGAAGGCAGGTTGGACTGACCGAGCACAGCAGGCAGGAGCCAGCAGCCCTGGGCGAGCACCAGCTCTGCATCTCTCACTGCGCCACACTCGAGGGACACACGAACTGCCCCCGTTTCCGACTGTCGAGTATCGGCCCCGGACGAGCGGGTGTAATCTGAGAGAACCAGCTCGCTTTCAGACGCACACGATCGTCTCTCCAGGCGCTGACCGATCCGGACACACACGCTCTCTCTCTCCGCCCAGGCCGTCATTAGCAGCTGGCTCCGTAGCCAACCGTCGACGGCTACCTCGCTAACGTGAGCAGGTAAGGATATTATCAACCAACAGCCGCTATTAATGATCCGAAACACTTCCCACGCAGGCCTGTCTGTGACTGAGCCCGTTGCCGGAGTCCTCTTTATTTATCACAAGTCACGTTAGATAGTTTCATCTGAGATAAATTGGCCGAGCTGCTGCTAGCTAGTAGCAAAGCTAACGTGCTAATCCATCCCAGTGACGTCGAAAAGACGAGGGCAGCGGAGAGGATGCGGCGCTTGGCGTGAACGTGTAGGACAAACCCCGGCCTGACAGGGCGACAACATTCACACCACCATCATCCTTGCAACAAGTTTGGTGGCAATGCTTAACAGACTGTCAGTTTTGCTGTCGCATGCCGTGTGCGCACAGGAATCACCCATATTCGAATGTCATATATGTCGTGATTCCAGGTTTTTTTTCCACAAATAATCGTCAAATGTCACCCCTGTTATTCACATGGGGTTATTACATCAAGACTTCCGGTAATGACACAGCTCACGGGCAATTTCCCCTTGAAAATGTCTTGTCATTGCAACCCGACCACAACCATCGCAAGACCACGATTTAAGTCGTCACAATTAATTTTTTCATTTAATCCTTGGCTGTGGGGGACATCGAATGTGGAGTTGTTGATAAACGGAGGATTAATGAATTCTGATATCAGGTGAGGCGTGATGTTTTTTTTTCTAAATTCTCTTGGCATGGTTTTAATATTAAATCATTTCAGCCATGCCTGTAATTGTTCTCTTGGCTGAACTGAAACCCTCCACAAGCATCTTTGTCCTTGCAAATTGTAATAGAACTGAATGTCTCGTGCCCAGAAATGTGATAATCTCCAAGTAACATCTTAAATTTCTGGAATGGCTCTCTTGTCTTTCAAATACATTTTTCATATCACTGTATGGGGCCATGTGGAATCATAGCTCTAGTGGCCAGAGGTGCCACACATCTGTGTTGCACATCTCACAGACAATAACATGCTGCTTTTCAGTGAAGATTGCAATCATTCCAAAATGAAAGCAGTCATGGGAATTCAAAGAATCACTTTGGCTGTGTAGAAATATGAATTTTGTTCACTGCATTGTATTTAAAGCATATAGAACTTTCATGTGAAAAGAGATAATGCAAATTGTTTGTTTGGTAGGTTTGCCTAACACCCAAGCATGTTCACTTGATAAAACAGGAGGATGATTGGATGTGGTGCACAAAGCCAAACTCTGCAAATCATGTTTTGCTAACCACTGTTATTGAATCGACCAAATTAGACTGTTTGTATTTTCAATTGACACTGTGTTGTGCTGCATTGTCTGTTCGCTGAAGAGATTGTTATCACTTTTCAGGATGCCAGGGGTATAGACTTAGTTTTGCCATCAATTCATTATGCAACCACAGAAAATTATGTGTGTATGTACACGTTTTAGCCAAAGCAACTCTAAGCTCTTTAGTTGACGTAATCGTTTGAGAAGTCCTGACCAAGATTTTGTTGTTGTTGGAAAGTAACACCATCTGGAGCACAGAGGTGGTACAAGTTATATAATGTATTTGATGATGAATAGTTCAGATAATTATACATATTTATACAAAAATGTCCAACAAAAAGTTATCATGGTTTGCAATTGGCAGGAAAGGCTGTGGATGGGTGCCGGCCTGAAAATCTTATATCTCTCTCACTGCTTGCATAACCAGTACAGCCTGCAGTCATTTCCAATTGGAGTCGTTTGTCATGTTAAGTTATGTCATTATCTTTATATTCCCCTCTCAACTTGATTCAATTTTGAATGTGAAAGTCAATCATATCTAGCAAAGAAGTGAACTTATCAAATTTGAACGGTGAACTGGGCCTTTCACTCTGATCTAAAAATAACAACACATTGTAAAACTCTGTTATCTGTAACTCCTGTGCATTGTCCACATCCACCCCTCCATCAAACAGACATTTTGGCTCATCTCCAAGTAACATTAATACTTCTGGACCTACATATTGATTTTATTGAAGAGGTTCAGTCTGCGTTTTCTCTATAGGTCTGCGCCCAACTGACCATCACTTTATAGTGTTGTGATTACGTGGTCTTCAACTCCATTATGACAAACCACAAGTTCCCCACATCTACCTATTACTAAGTACATTGTATTAACAGTAACCGTGACGCGAAATGCATTTTCAGGTTGACACACATGTTGTTTTTCTTAAAAGAATACATTTGATGTATGCGATACATAACGTATGCATAGTGATATTGTCTGGAATTAGTAAAAGACCAAGTCCCTGGTTGACTCATATTGTATGTTTGCACAACACTTGCCATCACATTGCTGCACTGCTACTTTATTATTCATTTGAATAATCGAAAATGTGAAATCGAGAATATTGTGCATGCAATCCTCTTGGTACAGTGTGCCACATTGTTTTGTGGCCCAGGGTTTCATTCCTGTGTTAGAAAGCAGGCCTATTTACTAGGGATGTCCGATATTGTTTTTTTTGCCGATATCCGATATGCCGATATTGTCCAACTCTTAATATACCGATACCGATATCAGCCGATACCGATATGTGCGCCGGTAAACGCTTCAGGAGCGCATAGGCACTATTTCGGTGTAACGCAAGCATTATTTTATTTTTATCTGTTTTTATTTTATCGGTTTTAAAGCCAAAAAAATCTGATACCGACATTAGATTTTTATGCCAATATTCGATATTATCGGACATCTCCACTCTTTACCAACATAATTTTCCAAGGACAAGCTTAATCAATCTTGACTTGGTGCGATCCGGAATACAAGCAAGTAAAATATAAATGATATACAATTTAATGAGTGTTGTCTTGAAAGAACACTTCAAGTTGCTTTGAGATCAATGTGTTTGAGTTTCTGGGTGGAGCATCCCCATCTGACATTGAATGTTATGAGGTTGTTACCAATACAGAGGCCACAACTCGTTAGTCAAATATTCTGACTCATAGGCATCAGTGTTAGCATAGGTGAAGATCACCTGCCGTAACAGTTACTGCAATCCAAGTACACTGAAAATACTGCCTTTTTTGAAAACAAAGGACTGTAGCCATCGGTCACTCTTTTGTTTATCGCCACATCTTTTCCTTAGTCACTGGATTTTCATTGTTTAGTACTAGAGAACCATTAAATGGGCTACTGACAGCTGGCAATGAGCTCTGATGGTCTTTTCACTTTGTTTACAAAACTGTCCGTAAATGCACTGAGTTGAGGACATGAGACTATTTTGCTGTCTTGTCTTTTTTGTATTTGTTGTCTTCCTTTTCTTTTCCCTCTCCATTTTCCTCAACGTCTCCCCCTTCTCCTATTGGTCCTGATAGTGGTCTTGATATTCATAACAGATTGCAGCCTCATAGGAGTGGAGTATTGGTTTAGTACACAGTAAGTCTGGAGAGTTAAACCTGGCTTAATCCCTATCTCCTGTCGGTTGTTCATCTGAGTGGCTGATAAACATTTCACGGCCATTGAAGGGGGTATATGAGGATGCTATGTTCCTATGAGCCAGTTTATATGGTACTTAATGACGTGTGTAACTCATGCCGTCAAGTGTTTTTCACGTGCTCACAGTTTGTCTCGTGAAAAGGGTTTGTCCGTGTTTTCTTTACAGTTGCTTGCCTGTTTGTGCTTCATAGTGTTGTGATTACTTGGTCGCTGACTCAGTTATGACCAATTGCAAATTTCACCTACCTCCTACGAAAAGCTTTGTATCGGCATAAACCGAGCTTGAAATAGCAGTGCGCATACAATTCCATCCACCTACCTTTGTAACTGTAACCTGCTAGTACTGTTAATAGGGATATGTGTAGAAAATCTGGATGTTTTCTGTTTTACATGTTTTTTCAGCCTCTAAGCCTCTGAGATCCATAATGCAAGCTTAGAGGAGTGCTTAAAGGCCCACAAGCTCCTTGTCAGGGCTCCTAAGCTCTTCCAAAGAACCACTATTGTAAATGGCTGTCGCTGCATATTTGAGAAATCAACTCAGAGACGCCAATTATTGTCGAATGTCATGTAGCACTGTGTAAGATTATTAACAAACTAGAGTAAAATGGATAACCTGAGCACAACAATGCTGCAAATCAGCCATTAGGATGCGAGCTACCCTCATCTTTTGTGTTCCTCCTTATTAGTTTCTTTTTGGTAATTCAACCTGTCTGATGAAGCTAATGATCATGTGACTATATCAACCAGTTTAGAAGTGAGGAAGAAGGGAACATATGATGGTTTCTGACCACAATGTCATTGAAGAATCAGTGTCTGTGAATGGTGTCCTTAACGGGGGCTCAAACCATTGTCCTTGATATCGCAATCAATGACATGTAGTGGCTTTGGGTTATGGTGTTGTTAACATTCGTTCTCGTGTGAAGTCAGGTCTAATCTGCCAGGTTTGTAAAGCGGCACATTGTCAGTGATGCGATTTGAAGATGCGATCAAGCCACATTTTCATACTCGCTGATTTATATGACACACTAAAGATGTCCGATAATATCGGCCCACCGATGTTATTGGCCCGATATTAGCATAAAAATGTAATATCGGTATCTGATTTTTTTGCTTTAAAACCGATAAGATAAAAACCGATAAAAATGAAATAATGCTTGCGTTGCACTGAAATAGTGCCCATGCGCTCCTGAAGCGTTTACCGGCGCACATATCGGTAATGGCTGATATCGGTATCGGTAAATTGAGAGTTGGACAATATCAGAATATCGGATATCGGCAAAAAAGCCAATATCAGACATCCCTTTGAAACACCTTTACAATATGGATGTAATCCACGTCTCCTATATTTACCTCTGTTGCAGATACAACACTCAGAATGATTATCCAGGACTTGTCTTCATCCTGCACCTGAATGTTCCCAGTTGTGGAAATGTAGTACTTATACAAGAGGAGATACAATTTCTACATGCCGTGACACAAAGGCAGGCTCCTGTCCAAGATGGATAAAAAGAAAACATGTCCTCGCCTTCTGGACTACTTGGTTGTGGTAGGAGCGAGGTAAGAAAGATTTATTGATTTTTTTTTTTGTGACCTGTCATTTTGGTCAGGAACCACTCGCATGACAGTAGCGGTCAGCGGCACATTGTTTTCCTTGAGACAAAGTAATGTGAGATTGAGCTAGAGCTTTTAGACGCCAGCCATCAATTAATCCATTCATTATGATCTGCTAATGATTACTTGATTCCATGATGATATATAATCGTTCACAGCAAACAACACTAATGATCACTATTGTTTGATTTGTATCTTATTTGATAGGGATTCTTTGTTTTGTGCTCACGAGTGCCAAACATAGATAACTGAGATAAAAAATATCATGCTTAAATCTAGACGCTGTAACTCCATATCAAACACACTTGTCCCAAATCAGTTTGCAACTAATATTTTCTCTCGCTCACAGTCATCCTTGGTTTATCATGAAAGAGACTATTCATGTGAAAATTAAATAAAGATCTGTTTGCTCTCCAGGCAGCCAAGTAGTGACAGTGTGGCCCAAACTCCTCAGTTACTAAGGCGTTATCCACTGGAGGATCACCATGACTTCCCACTTCCACCAGATGTGGTATTTTTCTGTCAGCCGGAGGGCTGCCTCAGTATTCGCCAGCGCAGAGTTAGTCTTCGCGACGACTCCTCCTTTGTTTTCACGCTGACCGAAAAGGACTCAGGAATCACCCGTTATGGGATCTGCGTCAACTTCTACCGCTCTTTTCAACGAGGGCATCATCGTTCTCGTGGAGAAAAGGGTGCCCATACAGAGACAACGGCACATGTAGCAGAGACAACTAGTGATGCCTCTGATGGCAGTGGAACAGGTCAGCCGTCCTGCTTACAGCCAACCACCCACACTGAGTCGGCACCTCTCCCATCCTCGGGAGAGGAGAGTGGGCCACCAGGTGCCGAGCTCAACACCGGCAAGTCACTGTCACAGCATCGGCGAAGCGCCGCGAACATGGCTGCGAGGAACCGCAATAGCACGCTGACATCGCTATGCATACTCAGCCACTATCCCTTCTTCTCCACCTTCAGAGAATGCTTGTACATTCTCAAGAGGCTAGTGGACTGCTGCAGTCAGAGATTAACTCAGCGAGCAGGGCTCCCCCGTGCCACCCAAAGGTGAGGCAAAGGAATGCGCACACCAGATTTAAAGCAAATTCTGAATCTGTTTAATGTTACAATCTTGTAGATTTTCGTGTTTTGCCATTGTCCCTTCATACACGATGCGTTGGTGAGTGGCTTCACAGTTTTGTAGGCCATCTGTCACTTCTTTTTCATCTTCACAGTACCACTTCACAGTGATGGTGAATAAGTGCAACAATGATCTGGTTCAGAAACACAGATTCTATATAAGGAAATAATGAAACTCAAGATTTGAATGCCGTTTGCACACAAATTATGTGAAGGAAAAATGTTTTTCCATTTTGCAGGAACAGAAAGATTGTGATTCCTCTGTTTTAGGTGATATACCATATTCAGGTACCTATATTTTTGAGTAGACCAATCATACTCTCTTAGACCGTATATGTTGGACTCCAGACATCTCAGGAAATCTCATGGCATACCTGCTTCATTCTACAAAGAGCAAATGTGTAACACGTGACGTAATTTTTTCCACAGAGAGTAATTACACTGTTCTTGCTTTAGACAATGAAATTAATGGCAATTCTGTTGTGACAGTGTAGTTATTAGGCCGTCACGTCATAATGGCCAAGGTCCAATCTGTCAAACAGGAGACCATTGTTGTTTCTTAAATGCAAAAGCTCTGTCAACAGTCTTCTATTTATAGATTCAGGACCAGTGTGGCTACAACACTGCACGCTCATATGGGAATTGTTACCCCATGCTTTTCTGTTTTTCTGTCTTATTGAACGTGTGCAGTACATCCCCATATCTTTGGACTGAATTGTCTTGAATGTCAGGGAACCTCAATAACACAAGATCCAAAGCACAGCTACCACCATAATGTTTCTTTCTGATGTTGCTGGTGAGGTGAGATTCATTATGGTGCGGGGAGCCATTACGAGAAGGCAGCCCTGCCTTATTTTTTTCCTTCTTGCGGCAGTGCAGACAGGCAGATTGTGGTGTCAGATTGCTGCAAGGTAGAAGCTACCTTTGGTGGAAGTGCTCTTCCTCATTCAGTTTACCCTGTTGAAATGGCGCAATGATATACTGGTAGTCTGTGTACACAGTGTCACTTGAAGGGTTTCTCATCAGTTTTCGTGTGACTGGTCAAGGGCCTCTTCTACTTTTCCATCATATTTGTTCCATCTCATTTCCTAATCCCATCAGTGAACTCACTAGCCATCTGCTCAGACCTCGATTGTTTATTTTCTTTTGTTTTGTGTCATCTTTTGAATTTTTTGCGTCTGACACATTTCACTAAAACAATTGAAATATTTCTTTGAATCTGGAAATGGTCAGAGACACCATGTGGCGGGTGTTCACCGGAGCGACGTCAGTAGAAGAGAAGGGCAGCCAGCTACTCGCAGACCTACGGGAAATTGAATCATGGGTGTACCGGTTGCTACGATCGCCAGTGCCCATAACAGGCCAGAGACGTGTGGATGTGGAGGTGCTGCCCCATGAGCTGAAGAGGTCACTTACCTTTGCTCTGCCTGACAACTCCCGTTTTTCCATGGTGGATTTTCCCCTACACCTCCCTCTGGAACTATTGGGAGTGGACGCTTGTCTTCAGGTTCTCAGCTGCATCCTGTTGGAACACAAGGTAAATAGCAGTCAGCACATATGGTTTAGCATACAAAGAAATAACTGCATCATTTCCATCATTTCCTTTCCTGATGGGACAGCAGGGGACAAGAGGGCTGAGGCTTGATCCGTCACACTGTTTGCTGTGGCTTAATGTAGTTTGTGCTACAGGAGAAGCAGGAAATAAAGCATTTTTGAGTTTTATGTGATTGGACAATTATTTCCTCTGTAGGATTTTTCTATCAGCGAGAGTGCTCTTTTCGAAGGTATTTGAAATGAATTCTTGTAGTTAAATGTCAGCCTCCATTGGTCATAAAATAGCAGGTGTTTGTGTCAGTCATAACATCTTCAATGGGCAAAAAAGCTAAATGAAAAGAGAGACAACGGGGCACAGCTAAATGGTTGTAGTTTGTTTCATAATTTACACTTGTTGAATCCAAAGAAAGTAAATCAGCCCTTGTTTGTACTCAAGCAGCCTTGCTGGAATGTTATATTTCTTTGTAACATCAAACCCAGCACAGTAGAACCGTAGCTTGAAATGATAGTAGTGATTTTGTCGCTTGGATTTTTGAAAGTGAATGAAAAACATTGTTAGCATGACACGCAGGTGTCTCCCATACATTATTTGATCCACGGGAAACACATCAGTTGTCAAAACTCTTTCTTGTTTTGTCAGATTTGTGGTGTTAATATCAATATTAATGTGATTTTGCTTGTTTTGTCCCGTCGTAGGTCATTCTGCAATCCAGAGACTACAATGCTTTATCCATGAGCGTCATGGCATTTGTAGCCATGATCTACCCTCTCGAGTACATGTTCCCTGTTATCCCACTGTTGCCGACGTGTATGACCTCAGCTGAGCAGGTACAATTGAATGTTGTAACATCACTCATTTGTGAAAAGTAGATGAGAGGAGCATCTTACAGGATTTTGTCTTACAGATATTCAAAATACATAGGAAATTATCACCCCGTGCTGTTGCCCAATGCTCTCGCATCTAGTTAAATTAACTATGAATAAATGTTTTGTTTTCTCCACAGCTTCTCCTCGCTCCTACCCCCTATCTTATAGGTGTACCAGCCAGCTTTTTCCTCTACAAGTCCGATTTTAAGATGCCAGATGATGTGTGGCTTGTGGACCTTGACAGCAGTAAGGTCAGCATTCAGAGGAGTCCTTCTTTTTCAGTTCAAACTGACTGAATTTCCATTCGAATATTGCGACACAATGGACCTCACCAGATTTGAATCCATGCTTTTTATTCCTTGTCTTGTTTAGGTGTCTTAAGTTGTACTTAATATCATACTTAATTTCATATTTACTATCATCTTCATTTAACCTTTGCGCAATTTGTTGACAGGTCATAACACCCACACACGCAGAACATTTACCACCTCTTCCTGAGCCTGAGGGAGGGGAACTGAAAAAGCATCTAAAACAGGTTTGTGACTCTATTTGGCCTCATTTGCTAATGACATATTCAATGATCATGATTTAGAATTGCTACCAGCAGTGGTTCATGTGATCTGTTTACAGAGACTTTTCAGGGACTCAAGTCAATCCCTGTGAGGTATTGTTGCTATTGCTAAGTGACTGCACTTAACTCCCCTTAAATGTCTCTTTCAGCTTTTTGAAGAGTAGGGAATGGGCATAGTTGGGCCCTCTTTCCTCATCAAGTTTGTATGCATCATACAAGTACATGCTGTGAAAGATTTTGCATGAGTGTTATAGCTCGCTAACATGAAAAGGTCTTTTTCTTTTTTCAAAAATGTATGGAAACATAAGCTGTTGCAGGTAAAGTCATGCACTAGGATGATTCAAGCAAAACGTTTAGAGTCCTGGTTTTCACTAACTTCCCTAACCTCTCATGTTATAGATTGGCTCTGATTCATTGACTTGTCTATTTAATTAGTTTTCGTTCGCTTTCAGATTGCAAACAACGTGATTAAATTTAACAGCTTTGCAAACAGCATAGTGTTTTAACACTCCTATTGACAATTGCTAATACCTTGAACAATATACAATTATCTTTAAATCTTTATACGATCATAGAATTGTACTTTTATTATAAAACAAAATATCACTTTTAGTTGTGCAGTTTGAGTGTCGAATGCAATCAATTGCATCACAGTCCATAGTACAAAGTGCTTCACAAAAAGTGTTTAATCACTTGGATGGGAAATATTGTGGATACTAATGCTTTTCAAAGTACCTATGTGTGAAGCCAAAAAAAAAAAAAAAAAACCCCACATGCACATCACAAGCAATTTTCTACACTGAAATCTCTGCATGCCCTTGAGTTGCAGATGGTGCTTTGAATCAGAGCCAGTGTAGCTGCTGTGTGTGATTAGCAGCCCTCTCCCAGTGTGTGAATGTGTGGTTGAAAGACTGCTGTGTTGATATGTGTAAAGCCTCAGTTTTGCAGTTTTCCATGCATACACAAACACCGATATCTGTGAATGGGAACTAAGTCACTCGAGTTGGAAAATGGAATGTGAGCTCCGGATGTGTAATGCAAATGCACATATTTATCAAGTCCATGGTAGTATGAGGTTAGTCACATAACACATCTTATGTTGAGCAGTTAGGCACTCAAAGAAAGAGGGTTTGGCTGTAGGTGCTTTTGATATGCGAGTATTTTATTTCATTTTTTTTCAAAAGATCTGCTATTATATATGTCATTCCATTGTTACCACTGGTTTGAATCAGTGTTGTCAAAATGGAAGGCCTTCAATGTGTTTCATAACTAAACTATACAGAGGAAGTCTGCTTTGTCTGTCTTTTCACTGTCTTTCATGTTAGGTATGAAAACATCACTTTTTCTATTGCTGTCTTAACTCCTACTTTGTAAAACAATATTCTCTTCACTGTCTCTTGCAAAATCCTGCTCTGTTCAGCATCCATCACTCTTTCAAGTCAAGTAAATATCTCCTTTCTCATCTCCTCTCTTCAGGACGTGCCCAGAAACTACTTAACAGTTCACAAGTGTACAAATCAAAACATAACTTATCATTTGTCTATTGTTAACTAATGCAATCGCAGGACAAAATCAGATACTGTTGAGAGGAGAAAACGAAAAGGCAGAGGAAATGGCTATATTTTGAAACTCCTATCTTCATGTGTTGCTTCAGTCTCCGTCATGAAGTGATCATCCCCAGCTGTCACGTGACTTCTCCTCGCATCTCTCTTATTCCTCCTCCTAGTGTCTTGTCAGATTGACCGTGATCACCCAAAAGCAGATCTTCTCCTCTGAGAATAAGGTTACTCATTTCTCCTGCTGTGGAATGTGTAATACCCTTGCACGGATATGATCTTTCACACATTACTTTGCCTGTCACTACAACGTTCTCTCTCTGTTTCCCAGGACTTGTAACAAATACTTAACAGTGCCAAAGTATAGCAGCCAAGTTTAGATACACTGCTTAGCTCTGGCTTGAGCATGATTGAATGTGCGTGCATCTATCCTGGCATCAGTGAGTGTTATTGTGCCCCACAGATGATACAACAGTGCTAATCATGTAAACAAAGATCATCCCAACCCAGCAACTAAATCTTCCATTTTGCTAAGCTGAACGTTGGCGTTTGAGTCTGCAGCAATTCCCTCCTCAAAGCAAACCATTTAAGCAACTTACTTCCCTTTTGTGCCTCCTCTCCAAAATGACATACTTCCCACATGCATCAACATGGACTGAAGTGCTTCGTCAGTGTCAAAATTAACATAACTGAAGTGATGTTGAAGATCTTAGTGTCATTCAAATTGATAGAATAACGGTTATTAACAATTATTTTTACTTTGTCAACTGTGCAATTCCTCTTAACTTAAGTAATTCACATAAACAGACAAATATACCAGCAACTGGACCTCTGAAGAGATGCCATCACTAAATGTTGATGCTGTTTGTGGGAGTGGTCCATACTGATGCTGCTGTTCATTGCAAAATTGATAGCGTACTCTAAATTTCTGTCACTACCACCTCTTGCAGGCATTGGCCAGCATGAGTTTGAATACTCAACCCATTCTCAACCTGGAGAAGTTCCAGGAGGGTCAAGAGCTACCCCTGCTTCCCCCAGGCCGGGATAAAGCTTCCCCATCCTCCACAGAATTTAACCCCCTTATTTATGGCAACGATGTTGATTCAGTGGATGTGGCCACCAGGCAAGTTTTCCACGTTTATTTTCATTTGGTATTTTCTGTAAATTGGAAACACAGAATTGCACTTTGGAGGTGTTTTCAGCGTAGATTTTTAACATCTTTTAAAATTTTGCTCACAGGGTCGCCATGGTCAGATTCTTCAACTCTCCAAATGTTCTCCAGGGCTTTCAAATGCACACTCGCACATTGCGTCTCTTCCCTCGACCAGTTGTTGCGTTTCAGTCGACGTCATTTTTAGCTTCCAGACCCCGACGGTCTGCCTTTGCAGATAAACTTTCCCACACGCAAGCGGTGGAGTTTTATGGAGAGTGGGCTCTCAATCCCCCAAACCTTGCATTTCAAAGGATACATAACAGTAAGTGCCATATAATAGCTTTGCAGTCTTTCTCTGGAGAGAGTGCATTGCATTTTTGTATCAATTGTGTTGTGTGTTCAGCGAAATATCGTCTCCAATCCTCTGTTTCAGATGTGTTCGATCCTTCTTTAATTGGAGACAAACCCAAGTGGTATGCCCATCAGTTACAGCCTGTGGTTTACAGAGTGTATGATGGTAGCTCCCAGCTTGTTGAGGCTATGGCTGGTCCTTTGGAGGATGAGGGCAATGAGTCTGATCAAACAGACAGGTAAGTTCTATCCCTCACCTGCCTTCGGTGGCAGATGCCTTACTCTGAAATGACTCATTTTTGCTGAAAATCGTTTTTGGTTTGTCTTTTTTCAACAAAGCACACTATGTGGTTGTATTTTCTTGCAGTGGAAGTGATAGTGAGGCATATGATGACTCCAGCTCTTCCTACTCCTCACTTGGAGATCTTGTGAGTGAGATGATTCAAGGAGACATCCAGGGTGACACTCCGAGTACGTGTTAAGTTGAACATTGAACAATGAAATCTACTTTTTTATGTTGAATCATTATGCATCTGTTTGCCTTTCTCTTTTTGGGGTAATTTTTTACATTGACTCTTTAGGCTTAGACCCACCTACCCATGCTGCATTAGGAGACGCAAGTGAGGTTGAGTTCCAAGACATACAGGAATGCCATGGCACAGATGGTCCAATGATTGGGGATGGATCAGCTGAACCCTCTGATGGTCAGCCTCTCCGCTCAAGCTCCAGCACAACAGCAAGCTCGAGTCCCAGCACAATAATACAGGGAGTCAACCATGTGTGTACCTCACAAATCACACTTCAGACCTTTGTTTTTCCCCTGTTGATAAGAAAATAATCTTGGTGACTCTTTTTTTAGGAACAGGGAGAAGCATCTGAAATAGAGGCATCTGCAGGTGCAGCGATACAGATTCCGGTCCCAGGTCTTGGTGGTCAGCAGTTCCTCAGACCTGCTGCTGATTCCACTGTACAAGCGGATCCTATAAACAAAAAGCAAGAGTATGACAATCCATACTTTGAGCCTCAATATGGCTTCCCCTCAGAGGATGACCCAGATGCAGAGGAACAAGTGGAGTCATACACCCCAAGGTTCAACCAGAACCTCAATGGAAACAAGTTTGTCAAACTTATTTGTTACTTGCATGAATAACTGTCAAATGGGCCTCTGATCGAGCACTTATCCTTATTGAAATACCTGGTAGTTCCAAGTTCCTTGTACTGTATTCTCTGTCAGGTTTATACACCTTAACACCCTGTAAGAAAGAAGACACAAGAGAGTCAACGTCCTTTACTCTAGAGGAGAGTCAGCCAGGCCAGCACAGTTACATGCCACCTAACTACTCTGGCTTGGTCTGACTGCTCACCTCTCTTTTATTTCCTTAGGGTGGTTCCCTAGTTACACAAAGATGACCTTCTATAGGATGGGGGATACATAAGCTGCACCTCACATATTTTCGTTGTCATACATTAGCAGTCTTTATCTCATGCACATAGTCAACCCGTGTTTGGCGACTTGACCATCAAGGTCTTCGAGGTCACGCTCAGGTCATGCGTGTGAACTGGTCCACCTGTCAAATTGAGGTCATACTCAGGTTACCACAGTTACTCTTCCTTTGCAGAGCACCTTATCTTATTTAGAATGATACT
>OMPJ01034718.1:8158-29015 GCA_900312935.1 Carapus acus | reverse complement strand
GCACCTTAACACCCTGTAAGAAAGAAGACACAAGAGAGTCAACGTCCTTTACTCTAGAGGAGAGTCAGCCAGGCCAGCACAGTTACATGCCACCTAACTACTCTGGCTTGGTCTGACTGCTCGCCTCCTTTTATTTCCTTAGGGTGGTTCCCTAGTTACACAAAGATGACCTTCTATAGGATGGGGGATACATAAGCTGCACCTCACATATTTTCGTTGTCATACATTAGCAGTCTTTATCTCATGCACATAGTCAACCCGTGTTTGGCGACTTGACCATCAAGGTCTTCAAGGTCACGCTCAGGTCATGCGTGTGAACTGGTCCACCTGTCAAATTGAGGTCATACTCAGGTTACCATAGTTACTCTTCCTTTGCAGAGCACCTTATCTTATTTAGAATGATACTTCTACAAATCATTTTTAAGCATAAGAGCATGCAACAGTCACAAAACACAGACATCAGGATAACTATACACATTTTTCTAACATTCTCTCAATTCTCAAACATTGAATCAAGGTTGATCTGGATATTTTTAACCCCTGCATTTTGACCTCATTGTGGAGTAAACCAGTTAATGCTTGAGCAGTTTGGTTATGACCCCCTTGAGCGTCACCTAGAGACATCCTGTTCCAGACAGCCATTACTGTATTTCTTTTTAAATTAAATCTCTGGTGTTTATAGGCGGGGTCAACACTGTAGGTGTGGTCTGTTTTTGTGAATGTATTCGCCACTCTCCCAAGAGAGTGAATAGAATGACTTAAATGTCACAGTGTATTGTGACCTTTTAAAATTTGAATCAGTAACCTTTTGACTGCAAAGATTTCATTTTAGTAGGTTAGAAAATCAGTGATTCAGAAATGTTAGAAAGTCCTTAAACCCGGTTTAGGCCTGCATTAAATGCCTTTTGGATCATCCTTCAGGGCACAGCGTCCTTTACGGCCTAGCAGCCTGAGGCTTCCTGGGGAGTCGGATGGAGAGGGTGACTCCCGCAACAGCTCCCCAAACTCCAACTTCTCAAATAGCAGCAATGATGGTTTTGGAGGGCTAATGTCATTTGCAAGTAAGTATATGCCTAAAACTAATTAGTCAATGACCTCAACTGTTAATGGCTAGAATTACTGGTAGCCAAGTTATTTTAACAACTGTCTTAAATTATTAGCTGAATCCCAAAGAAGCCTTCAGATTTTGGGCTTTCTGGTGTTGAGTATTGAAATTAACTGCCTTTTGGTAACCTACTTTCACTGACTACGTGGTCATTGTAACGGCAGGCAATCTCTACAAGAATCATGGGTCCAACTTCAGTTTGTCCAATCTGGCTCTTCCGAACAAGGCAGCACGGGAGAAAGCAACACCTTTCCCCAGTTTAAAAGGTACAAATTCATAACTTATCCGACCACCTTCATCACATGCTGCCAAGTTCATACCTTGAAACTGTGAACTTGGTGTTTGTATCATTCCATTGCGTTCCATTCCATTCTAAGCATCTTGTGAAATGAAGAGGACTCAAAACATCCTGATTTTAAAAACATTATGGTGTGGACAAAGGAACAATGCAAAGTCATTGCTAGATCCATTATTGCCATTGCAATCTTGTTTGTTTGTTTGTTCCATCACGAGGCATCGTAAAATGTCTACTATGGGCTCAGAATAGTCTACTTTTAATTTGATTCGGTTTTGTATTAATTGCTTTTCACCGGAATTTGTAATGCACTAATTTTATGTTCACTTACCCTGTCAATAATTTATCATACTTTTCTTTAGATTTGCAAAGTATATTGTGTTAATTTCCTTTTCCTTTGCTTTGATTTCCTTTTGTTATAAATGTTGTGTGCAATAGAATATCTGAATTTTGATATTGAGGAGGAAATGGAGCAAGCAGGTTTGTAAAGCCAATTTTGAAGCACGTTTTCTTCCCCTTTTTTACTGACAAATTAATATGGCACTATTGTAGAAGACAACATCAATGATCCATTTAAGCAAGTTTTTCTCTCGAGGCCCTCATAGGAAACAACCCCCCTTCTTCTAGTTTTGAGGAAGAAGACCAAATGAGAAAATAATCACACAGGGCATTGGAAGCTTTTCATTTAAGAACATTTAAGTCAGTGGATTCAGATTTTTAGTAGTAAAAAAGTGTTCAATATTTCAGATAATGACAAACCATCGATGACTATTCACTCTAAAAGATTATGTTTTTTTCTATTTATGATTGATTTTCTTAATTCTGATTTGATTTCCGATTGGATTATAATGCCTGCTTTTCCCGTTATTGTCCATTGTTGGGGACATACTGAGAGAAAAATGATAACCTTATGATATCCTTATCTCAGAAGCTTCACCCCATGTTGAATAGCTGCCATATTTTCTTGGAACATGATGTGTTTTGTCTCTGTTGTTCAGATTCCCCGGACAGACCGGGTATGTTATGCTGGTGTGATAGTTTTCACCCTAATTCTTCCCTATGAAGAATTTAGTTTCCTTGAAATAAGCTACAGCTGTTTCTATCCCTTCCCCACTTTGGAACATTGCTACAATATACACCTTCAGTGCCTTTGCTCTCCCCTAGTGTGTCTTTGATTCCTCTTTTTGTGACTAGTCTCTTAAATGCATCGTAACGGTCATGTTGGCAGTAAAAACACTTGATTGATGTCACAGCAGCATGGACCAGATAGTCATCAATATTGCAAAAGGAGTGCTCACTCCCTTCAATGTCTCATTGAAATGCAATTTTGTAAAAATCCCTTTGAATGATGTTCACTGAAAGTTGTCCTCAGTGAACGATATTGAATTCCTTCCACTCTGATTTTGTGTCTGACTTTGCTTGCTTGTTGGGTGGTTCCCCATTGTTCAGTGTTTCCTTCCCTTTTGGTGGTGACAATTTAGGATCTGTGACAACATGGGTGAGCATTTTGATTTTGATGTTAGGCCCGTCTGGAGGCATTCTTTCCCTTGTTTTCAAGAAGTAGCGGAATTAATTTTGTTGCAAGCTAGAATTGGAACTTGGAGTTGGGAATAATCGAAGACAAGTGACAACCTGACATAAGACACAACATGATACAAAATATGCGCTACAGCGTGGATCAGTTACTTTTTCAGTGCTGAGGCAGACAGGGGAATGTTACTTGATACCTACCCCAAGATTAGATGTCAAACAGTTGGTATTGGGTTCGAAACTACGAGGATGATACCATCATCAGGGCATATTGTCTTTCTCTTTTCTGTCTGCCCCTCGTTCACTTTGTTTTTACTTTCCATAAATTTCTTTGCTGCCATGTTGAGTGTGCATGTATGTTATGGGTTGATGTTCAGACTGGTAGTGTCTGGGCCGGTGTCCCTCTCTCTGTCCAACTTTTAGCGGCACTAATTCTGGGTTTTGTGTGCAGTATTTGGCCTAAATTCTCTAATGGAGATAATTACAGAGGCCGGCCCGGGGAGCGGAGAAGGTGGGTTCTGACCTTCACTGCGTGAGCTGCATGCTTCTCCAAGCCAGTCAACTACATCTCCCAGCATCCTTTGTCTAGTCTCATTTCTGTCAGAAGCTAACTCATTGTCTTACCACACCATGGTTCACAGTGATTGTTTACCCCTCTAACATATATTTCACTCCACAACATGATGAGTTTGGTTATTTTGAGTGATTTTGTCATCACTAGAGTAACCTGCAACAATTAAACACATGGGAGGTGACACAGACAAAGGCAAGGATTGGGGAGAGATGGGCGATGATAGTAGCGTTCAACAGTTGTTTTTTACAGTTGTGGTTGCAGGAAGTTCTTTTCTTTTAAAAGTTTGTTATTAGTCACTCAAAGCAAATTTTGTTTAGTGCATGGTGTGTAGTTTTTGGTAGATAGCGAGGTAGGTGGATACTGGTACTTTGTTACTTCATTGATCGATCGATCGATCTAGTGATGCAGAATTTTTTCGGTCAACTCAATTCTTGGCAACCGTCAGATATTTGACGGACCACCATCTTAAACACCCAGGACAACGTCATATTATCTTCACCCAGTATCTCACCACTTGTTATGGCCACTTCAGTCAAACGGGATTTTTAGATTTTCAGAGTTTAACAGCAAACGTATATGTTGCGTCTTTTGCATCAGCCCAAGTACAGTAATGCATCGGCTGTCCTCTGGGACCCTTTTCTGTATTGTTCTCTTGAATATACTGTAGTTGCAATATTGATGAAGCATGGATCCTGGTTGGATAAACCAATGGTCAGATTTATGTAGCAAAGATACATAAATCTGACAATGGTCGCACATGTAATGAAAGATGAGATGAATTGTTCCCGCTGACTTTGGAACTCCTTCCCCACAACTGCTGTGCCTTAAAATCAACTTGTTGGAAAATGCAGCATTGTGTTTGTGCTTATTTTGTATTTTGTTCAACTCTGAAATTGCAGATGTGCTGCTAGCTCATATTTAACTCAGGATAACCTGAGGCAACTTTAAATGGTCCTCTTCAAAGACAAGTTCACGTGATTCTAAAAGCCTGATTATTGCCGGTATTTTAAATGCTGAACCAAAAAGTGCACCTTGTAGGTCATTCAAATTGCCAACGCATCTTTGAGAGAGTGTTGGGCTTGTTATGACATTTTTGCCGCATTACCCACTTTTCTGGTACCATTTTTATTATATATAATGTATCCGTTGGTAAATCACTCAGTACATTTACACCTACTGTGAGAAGGTTGAATCGATGTGCTGAGATTTGTTAGATGGGTTTGATTTAGAGTGAAAGGATCACTTAAAAGATGTATGATAAAAGTTGCATAGAAAGGATGAACCTATACCAGCATGATCAGTAGCACAGCCTAAGTAACTGACAGGGTCATCTGTGACATAGAAGTAGAGTAGTTACCTTGTTGCCTCATCCAGTCACCTCTTTTCTCCGTGCATGTCACACTGATATATCTCTGCTGTAGTTTATTTGTACAATATCAGTCTGAGCTCACATTTATCTGTATGACAGCGCTACGAAAACCATCAGCACTCCTTCGTTTGCTTTGTGTGTGAATCACTGTCCTTCACCTCTGTAGTGTTGTGCAATTGTTTCCTTTGTTGATGTGCAGGATTTTTGTTTGTTTACTTTTGTGTGTTTTGAGAGTTAAAGATACTCTCCTGCTTCATTTTTTTTTTTTCACTTGCTAGTTCAAGTCGGTGTTCCTCTGGTTTTCAGTGCCTGGTGAGCAAGGGCCTTTGTGTGTGTCCAGTCCTCCTCTTCCAAATGCTCCTCTGTATAGTGAGCTAGTATGCAGTTTGTGGTTTGGGGTTATTTCTTTTGTTTATTTTTTTTGTTTGTTTGTGTTCTTTGCCTGTGGCCTGAATGTTTTGACCCTCCTTTAGGAGCTCGTGCACCGAGGGCACTTGTGGACCAGAAATCTTCTGTGATTAAGCACAGCCCGACGGTGAAAAGAGAATCACCGTCTCCTCAGGGTCGCGTCAACAACACAAGGTACTGTAATTCATTTTCACATCTGTCCTTTGCCCTTCACTGAGGAAGTCCAGACCATGGGGTCAAGAGTAGTTATTATTATCAATATTGTGATGTGATTGCTAGCATTGTGGACTGGCTTGCATCAGAACTAGCTTTAGTCAATAAGATGTTTTCGCGATGTTAGCAGACAGAATGCAAGAATATAATTTCATTTGTCATTTTGACCCAGTGAGAACCAGCAGTTCTTGAAGGAAGTAGTGCAGAGTGTCCTGGATGGCCAAGGAGTGGGCTGGCTCAATATGAAAAAAGTGCGCCGCCTGCTGGAGAATGAACAGCTCAGGGTCTTTGTCTTAAGCAAACTTAACAGAGCTGTCCAGTCAGAAGAGGATGCCAGACAGGAGATTTTACGTGATGTGGTGAGATGCTTTTACTCCTGAAAATTCTTAAATGTTATGATCACCTGAATGTTTCGCTTGATAAAGCACTCTTTAATTTGTTCAAGGCTTATTACCAGTATGCTCACAGAATTTGTCGACCCCTCACAATCCCATTGTCATTGTGTTTTGTTGTCAGGAGGTGAACAGGAAGGTTTATAAGGGGATGTTGGACATCTTGAAGTGCACAGTTTCCAGTCTGGAGCATTCTTACAGTAATGCAGGCCTTGGGGGAATGGCCAGTGTCTTCAGTTTATTAGAGATTGCGCGCACCCACTATCAAACCAAAGGTAAAGGCCCCGTACATGTTGATTAACAATGTAGGCCTTTGCTACTAACATAATACCATCTTGATGCATTTTGTATTTCGCTTAAAGCTTCACAGGCTTTGTTTGCATGTTCAATGTTTGATACAGCTGCTCTACTTACAACTTGACAAGATTTGTTAAATGTCAAGATGTCTTTACTGCTTTGTTTCTTTTCTCTCACATGTTTCCCTTTTCAGGAATTAATGTTCTGCTTTACTGATCTCTGATGATGATGATGAACTCTGTCTTTGGCCTATTGATTTTTGATAACTTGATAGACCCCGAAAAGCGTAAGCGAAGCCCCACAGACAGCGCTGGCAGCCCAGGGAGTAAAGACAGCCCTTCTGGTCGTATGGAAACCACTAGACCTCAAGGCCTTCTGCATGTACCCCAACTGCAGTTGCCACATCACGCAACGGGCAAAGGAGCCCGACATTTTGATACCCGGAGTCTGAACGAGGAAAACTTTATTGCCTCGATTGGTGTGTACACCACCCCAACCTCAGTTGCATGTGCACTGTGAAATCCTTTTTCCTGCCCCTGTATGCTCATCAATCAGAATACCAACCCTCCCTCCCTCCAGCCGTCTGAAATGAAGCCCTTATACTTGCCCTGAAAGACTCTTGCAGGTGTTAAAACATTCCATACACTTTAATTCAGCGTCAGCCACTGCCTGTCCACATAATTAAGCTTTCCACGAAAATAAAACAAGAATCAGAATTTTGACTAAATGTTCCTGTGTATTTTAGTGCCATCTATTCATTAAAAATCTTGGCCCATTAAAGCAGCAAGGCAAGTGTGAGAGTGTATGCAATGTTACCCTGTACCCCAGCCTGGGTCACGTGTGTCATGTCCTTACGTCTAAAGTTCATGCCCTGTTGCCTCTTGTCCAGAGTTCTGTTGTGGGCCTCTTAGCACCTTGAATGCATGTTTTTCTTTTAGTCTTCTAAATCCTAAATCTGCAGTAGTTGGCGAGTGAAACCAGAGGTTTGCGCATTGATAGTGAATCGGTGCTTGTCTGCGCCGTTACTGCAGGTTTCTGCGAGGCGTGCTGTAGAAATGGCAGCTCCCTTTGCTCTCAGCATGGAGGGTGGAATCATTACTCCCCAGTAAACAGTCCCAGTGATGATAAATTTCAGAGCAAGTTTTTTTGGTCTGAGTTAGCAAAAAAAAAAAGCCACTGCATTTGAAAATGCGTCAAAATCTCCATGCCACTTTTATTTCATGAGCATTATTGTTCTGGGTCTGTATACAAGGGACAATTAACGTCAACCACCCTCTCGTCTGCCCTAACCCTTTGCCCCCCTTAAAGAATTTGCACCATCAATTCTACACAGTGCTGTGAGACTTGCATCCCTGCTTTTGCAACTGCTTCATTCCACAACGCTGGCTAGCCGGCCTTTCAAAACCATCCCATGCTCTTTTTGGAAGATTTTCACCTCTCACCATGGTTTTGGAGAGCCAGACAAATGCAAGTAATAAAACCCAGCCTCAGGTCAGGGCTCAGCCATTCTGACCTCACTGTGTGGCTCTCCAGGACTTCTGCTAGAGAGTTTGTGGTGTATTGTAATGTTACCTTGGTAGCTGTAATTCATAACAGATTCAACATGACACATGTTAAATACATGTGTTTCATTTGTTCCAGGTTGATATACAGCTACATGCAAATATTACAAAACACCTTCATTAACTATTGAAAGATATAAATGATTATTTTGTTTTTGGTTTTGTTTTAATGCTCATCTCCTACACATGCCTACTCAACCAGCTCTCTGACTCTCTCTCTGTCTTTCTCTCCTTGCTTGCAATGCATCTTGGGTAGAATTGTGGAGCAAGCACCAGGATAAGCAAAAAGCTATGGAAAAACCACAGAGTAAGAGACTTCACACACCAAAAAAGGAAAAAAAAAGATAGGGGTATCTCGTAAATGACAGTCGTGTAGATAAATGTCTCCACCCCTTTGTCACTAACTATCAAACTCCACTGTTTTTACATATGAACTAATGTAAATGCTAGCATGTATTCCATTAACAGGTCAATGCCTCATCAAAGAGCTGTTTTATTGCCAAATTCCCATTGTTTGTAGCTGTGTTGAACATGCCGTTAAGTGGCATATCAGGTTATTTCTCCAAGGTAAACATATCGTAATAAATTTCGTGTCCAGGCTGTGATAGAGTACACAGTAAATATCTTTTGTGTTTGTTAAAAAGATCAAATGTCATTAAGTCGCGGCACTTTCCAGCCTCTCTTACAAAAGAATACGGTAGTTCAATATACATGTGCTATGATTGCCATACAATATCCATAGCTGGCATAGGGTGATGCCAAGCTGAAGAGATGAAACAGATGCTATTAGATTTAATACGCAATTATAAATAGTGTTTTTCCACATTCCTCTCCCATAATATTATATAAATATAAAATTGCATTGTCCTCTGTGGTTCCAATCTTTTACTGCGCTTTGCCCAATTTGATTGGGTTCCTTGATATCCATACATTTTTATTAGCTTAGGCAGGAAATACATACAAAATATTCTAGCAGTACATGTGTGCATACATGTGTTTTTTTTCCCCTTACCTGACCACGCATTAGGACGGAAATACCCACCTCCCTGTCCTCTAACCAAATTTTTCCAGTTTCAAGTGAATTTCTGTGAGTTGTTCAGTTTGCCAGTATTCCACACCAAAGCATGTCATCTCTAGCCTTTTGGAAACACTACAGCTAAACAAAGAAATGAAACAAAAAAGATTTTACAACATGCAGTCTGAGACTCCATCTGTCACTGTTGTGTATAGCGGCTGTGATAAATCGATATTTGTCAGATACCTTTTTCCACACTTGAAACAGAGAAGTTCTCCTTAATCTTTACTGTTCATCAGTTTGTTTGCATGCCCTAACTGCCTGTGTCTGTTTGTCTTTCTTGTGTAACTTGACCATATTTGCTGCACTGACTGAGACCTAATATTGCGCTCTTACAGTTTTTTTTATTTTATTTTGTAATTCCTTTCCTGATTTAACTGCACTCTCTGCTTGCCCTGTGTCACTCCTCAGTGTGATATTTGAAACTGGTACGCACTGGGTACAACTTGAGTTGTTATGCTATGTAACATTATTTTAAATTGAAAGTATTGAGTAGTGTGACAACCTCAGTTAACCTTACGGATTGTATAGTTAGAAGTCATTTCAAATGTAAATGAAAGACCATATTGCTACGTAGTAGAATTGTTGGCATTGGCAATTTGACAGCTGACGTCGGAGTAAACTGACTCATTACAAGGTAAGAATACTTCAATCATGCAGTGACGTGAAAGTGACAGTGTCTTTTTTCCTCAGCGTCTGATGCAGCAAAGCAACAACGCCCACCGGTAGCTGATGCAGAGGAGAAGAAGTCACAGATGAGTGCCGATAGCGGTCTGAGTGTTATGTCTGGCTCTCAGGTTCGTTCCACCAAATTTAACAGTAGTTGTTTAAAGAACTAAAGACAACATTGACTGAGTGGAACGCATAAATCCAATTAGACAACCTTTCTCCTTTAACTCCCCTCAAAATTTAAGTGTGTCAATTAGCCCCATATATCTGCTGTGGTAGTAGTGACAAAATACTCAGCTCATCATAAAATTTGCAGGAACTGCTCAAACTAAAACCAATGTCAGGCTATTTCTCTTCTCTCCTTTACAGAAGAGTGACACAGAGTCTGCTACAAGCTCTGGACCGCCAATTCTGACTAGAAGCACCAGCCAGGACTCCGAGGCCAGCACAGTGGTAGGGCACGGCCATCATTGAGATTATCAACTGTGTTGTTTGCACTCAGGACTACTTCCTGACTCTGCACTGAAACCACGAGGTTCTGTCAGGCATTTTCGCGGAAAAAGAGTTCACCACATGAAACTATAAGAGGATGCACGGATGCACTATTTTCTGGAGATTTTCTGTTTCGAAAGTGTTGGTTAATTGTTTCAAAAGAAGACATACCAATGGAGTTACAAACATTTAAAGCCCCAAACCTCCAAATGGAAGTATGGCGCTTACCTCTTAAAGCTCCATACTGCTTAACAGAGCACAAATACTATTGTTCATCAAGACTTGCTGCACATCATAATCGTCACTTAATTAGTGTTAGTTTTTTTATTGCAGACACAAAAAAACTTCTGTACAGAGGCTCTGTTCTCCCGTGTTGTATTTTTTCCAGTATGTGCAGTATGATTTTTTTAAATGTAAAAAGCAAAGCTTGTCATTTTCAAATGCTGTCAGCAGTGTGTAGTTGCTGCCGTGCCTGATGCCCAAATCCCTCATATAACTCGTAGCTCTTTATCTTAATATAGATCACAACGGAGTAAGAATGAATATGATTTGTTGCATTTTCTCACCATAGCCATGAGATGAATCTAATGTGTGTTAAACCCATATTGGAGTGTTTTTTTTCTAATATCAGTCATCTTGACCGCTTTGTAGATAAGCAACAGCTCTGGAGAGACACTTGGTGCTGATAGTGACCTGAGTAGCACTGCTGGTGACAGCCTAGGTGGGAGGACTGCGCTGCATTTAGCTCAGTCAAGAGGAACTCTCTCCGACAGTGAGATTGAGACCAATCCTGCTACAAGCTCTGTGTTTGTGAGTTACATTTTCGACTGAACACGCCATTTTGGTTTTGTGGGTACAGTAGGCTCTAACGCTTTATATATCTGGTGTGCAATTTCATCACTCCTAATTAGACGCTGATTTGAATTACAGTGAATGTTCCCTTGTTCCCATCCATAGGGGAGAGCTCACACATTGAAACCACCCCCTAAAGACCATTTACCCGCCTTACAAAGGGGGCCTGCTGCACAGCCTGCAGAGGACCTCAGCATGAGGATCTACCTTTGTGAAGGCCTGCTGGGTGAGAATTACTTCCATTCTCTGAATGGACATTGTGACTGGAATATATCTCCTTTTTTTTTTTGAAGAATAATGCCTTCTTTTGTTATTGATGAATTAGGATGCCCGCTAATGTCATTATGGTTGCATATAAACATGAACCGGACCTAATTCTACGTACGGTATATTGCATTATTTCTGAAAAAACGTGTGAACCATCAAAAATATTTGCGGCACCTCACATTATTACTGTTATTGTTTTTGCACTTTAAATTATAAATTCAGTCCAGATGTGTCCAAATTGACATGTCTCATCTATGTCCATAAATTGTGAGAGAGCTTCAGTCTGTTAATGTAGTCACAAGAAATATGCAAGGCTGTCTTAATCCTCTCTGTGACACAATATGTTAAGTCAACTATACCCTAAAATATGAATAACAGGTTTATAGTGAAAATATTCGGTTTAAACAGCAATGCGAAACATAGAGTTTAATATGGATGGAGGGCATAAATGGTGAGTAAGTGAAGCTAGTTTGTCTTTCGTAGCTTTTTGTTCTGTTATGTGCTCTTCCTTTCCTCTCTTCCCCTTGCTTGCCATGGACCTTTTTGCCATTAAACTCGCTCACCTTTTTGCCTAACCCTCACACCCTTGATGCTCCTCTCCTCTCTTGCTGCTGCTCTGGGGATTGTCACCCAGGTCGCGATAAGAGCTCCGTTTGGGATCAACTAGAGGATGCAGCCATGGAAACCTTTTCTCTCAGTAGGGCCAATCTTTTGCCTTCGGTAGTTGTCTTTTGTGTGTGTGGATGCATCCATTGCTGTGCCGGGCATCTACTCTGTGTGCTTCACACCTGTTTAATCTCTGCTCTGACCTTTTATTTTACCCAATTCCCTGTGCAACTATCTACTTGAAAGCTTGACATCACATGAGCCCACTCACTGGAAGAGTGCACGTTGTGTAACTATATTTTCTGTGGGTGTGCTTTCTTATAAATGGGAAGATGGAATTTTCAGTTTTGTAGAGTAGCTCATGTGAAAACTGATTTTCATCTCTGTTTGAAAATGTCTAGTTCTTGTGGTGTTTGTCATTCAAAATGCAATAGTTTTGCTCATTAGCTATCAGAAATGCCTTGCTTCAGTCTCTCAGATGTGTATCAAAATTATCCTGATGTGACACTCTTACCTGAATCACTCACTTCTGAGTGCCAGTAATTTAATCATAATGGACTGACAATGTTGAGCGCCTTCCCCTTAAACATCAGTTGACGCTCTTCTCCTTAGATATAAAGAAAAATCACATCTAGAATGTACAACAGGTGCAATTTCATGCGTAGTTTCACTTTTCTCAGGAAACTTCTTTCTCTTGAAGAAGTTTACAAGAGCTCAGTCCTTAAATGACTCGAGTGTGACCTCAACCTTCATGTTACCTTCACAGTATGGGGATGATGGAATGAGTTGTTGAATAACGTTGATAACGTTGATAAGTTCCTATCATATTTGTATTTCGTCTATATGCTATAGTTAAGGAATAGGTTAGGTGGATAACACCACCTTGAGAGGCCCCCTATCAACTTCTCTCATCGTGGTGCCAGTGCATTCTTTCTCTATATTTTGATGTTCGTGGGACAAACAGCGTCCTACTCATGTCTGTCCCAAAGGTAAAGAGAAAAAGTGCACAAGTGAGTTTTAATCTGAGTTTTGTGTTTTGATATCTTAAGGCAAGGAGCGTTCTACGCTGTGGGACCAGGTTCAGTTCTGGGAGGACGCCTACTTGGATGCCGTCATGCTGGAGAGAGAAGGCATGGGCATGGACCAAGGACCCCAAGAGATGATAGAAAGGTTAGACATGTCATCATTGGATGGCATATTGTTGTAACTGAGAGAAAAGGTAGTGTTAGATCATCACGGAAAGGGCAGCATTGTCCTTAAGTCTGATCTAGACAATAACAATATCTGTATTTTAGGTACCTGTCTCTAGGGGACCATGACCGTAAGCGCTTGGAGGATGATGAGGACAAGCTCCTGTCTACTCTGCTGCACAACATGGTTGCATACATGCTAATGATGAAAGTAAGGAGACCACTGACCTTTATATTTGTCATTTCTCATCAAAGGAGATTGCACACTGAATTGAATTGAATTGAATTATATTGTGAATATGTCTCTTTGTGTAGGTGAACAAAAATGACATCAGGAGGAAAGTGAGACGTTTGGTGGGGAAGTCGCACATCAGCCTCAATTACAGCCAAGAGATCAATGAGTTATTGGACAAACTGGCCCAGTTGGTTCGTGTCCTCCTTTGTCAAACTGATTCTGTTTCGTTTAAAACAAAAAAAACATTCTTGCCAAGGTTTCTATACCACATTTTAGAATGGCCGAGAGCTGTCAATTAGGCCCAGCGGGAGCCGACACATCAAGAAGCAAACGTTTGTTGTACACGCTGGCACTGATACAACAGGAGACATCTTCTTCATGGAAGTAAGTGCTCAGATCGATTGATGTGGGTTGTATAAGCACTGTTTGTAGGTGCACGCCATCTGGAACATTCGTAGCAAACTGTGCTGCCAGCGTGGGTTAGAGAATCCTAATGGCTATTTGCCCCTGTCAAGGTATGTGACGACTGCATAGTCCTCCGGAGCAACATCGGCACGGTTTATGAGCGCTGGTGGTATGAGAAACTCATCAATATGACTTACTGCCCCAAGACCAAGGTCCTCTGTCTGTGGCGACGCAACGGCCAAGAAACACAGCTCAACAAGTTCTATACCAAAAAGGTGTGAATACAACTCCTCTCAGCAGCCCACATGTGTAGTGGGATGATGTGTGATTGTTTATTTTTGCATTCGCATCCTAGTGTCGTGAACTGTACTATTGTGTGAAAGACAGCATGGAGAAAGCAGCAGCAAGACAACAAAGCATTAAACCAGGTATGCTGACGGCAGTCATTGAATTCAATATATTTGTCACAGTAAGACTGAGTACGGTTATGGAATGTTATGGAACATCCACCAGTGTTTGAAGAGTCTTCATTAGTGCTTTCAAAGTGAACAATTTAGTGCTTCTTCCCAAGAGTTCTTCCAAAGAGTGCCACCTAGCACCTCCACTTGTACTGACTGTGTCCTCATTTCCATCAGGACCAGAGCTGGGAGGGGAGTTCCCTGTCCAGGACATGAAAAGTGGTGAGGGTGGACTCCTTCAGGTGACTCTTGAGGGAATCAACCTCAAATTCATGCACAGCCAGGTAGGAGGCCAGCAAAGCCTGCAGCTCTGCTCACTCAGTGGAAAAAAGTAGAATCATTCGCATGTGGCTTTTTGGCCACAGGCTCATTTCATCCCCATCAACTCCAGTGTTCGCCCTGTTCACCTATATCCGTCCCGCCTTCTTCTTTCTATCTATCTTCCTCTACTGTCATCAGAGCAATCAAATCCAACTGAGATGTTTTTTGAGTTGCCACGTCTATCTCAAATTGGCATTTTGATACCTTCATCTCCTGCAGAGGAAGAATTCCTCTTTGTGCTTTTGCTTTTTTTCCCGCTTTGTTTTGGTCAGTTTCAGTTAATATTAGTGTGTCTGTGTGCATGTGTTTCAAAGACGCACACATCCTTCCACACAAATTTATTTCAACATTTGTCGTGCCCACACCTCACGTTTACCTCCTGTGCGTGCAAGGAGAAAGCGAGTCACTTTTTGTGTGCGCGTGCTTTGTGCTCATGTGTTGCCTTGCTCATGTGTTGTCACTGATGAGACGGATGACCTGAGACTTTTCATTAATAATTGGCTATGAAATAGCAACTTTTTCATCCAGTTTGGACCCTTGAACACACTCATAAACCATTTTTATATTTTCAGTTTTGGTGATATTTAAGGGTTTTTGGCTATGTTGATATTTGCTGTTTCTCAGAGTGGAATCTGTAATTAAATGGTAGCAGTTGTTTACCTAAACAAAGTCAATGCAGTGACTAAGCGAGTCGAGCCATGCGGCTTCTCCTTTTTTCGTAGCCAGTGGCGTCACCGATAGCAGCTGTGTGTTGTGGCAGTGTTCTGTCTAAGGCGGACCTCATTCGCGCTGTCAAATAGAGGGAACTTGAAATGGAATCAATGACCAAGAACTAGTTTGGCACAAAAATTATACCGTAAATATGGAGACAAGATAAAATATGTTCTGTAAAAGCTAAAAAAATTTAGACAATTTATTGCAGTATGAAATCATTTTGATTACGGTATGTATGCACACATAAATTTCCTTACAAACACTGCCACAGGACACTCACACACTGCTCAGGATTGAAATGCTCTGTGGCCTGGAGTGACCATCTGTTCACTGTTGCGTGCTGCTGTGTCCTGAGGAAACTTTTGGAGTGTCGCGTGCGCTAAGCACAGATTTATGCGCCGATGTGATGGCGCATTTGTGAGTAAGAATTGGCAGAGTGGTACATGCAGTACACGTTCAAAAGGACAAAATATCCAAAACTGCGCCGCGCAAGGCCCTGGGCCGGCTGCAGACTGCGTTGGGGCAGGATGTTTCAAAAGGTTTCGCGTCCTTGCAACTTAGCGAGCCGTACGCCAGTTACTGCCCTCATTTATCTGTTCTGCTGTTTGAGCAAGTGATGTTGGTGCCAGCCCTTGTTGCTGGAGGAGGAGGCATGGAGGGCGGTGGGGGACTGAGATGTACAGTATAAAGTCCAGGAAAACTAAGGTGAATCCAGCTCTAAATACACAAGACAAACTAAGTCAACTTTTTTCCTATTTGCTTTGTTTTGGGGCTGAACTTCCAGCAGTGTTTTTTTTTTTTTTTTTCATTGGCTCTGCTAACCTCTCAGACAGATATTGATCGGAGTCCATAGGGGGCTCCTGTGGATAGAGGCCCGATTGGAGTGTCGTTGAGTGTCTGTGCTCCTTTGTCAGATAATAATCCAAACCATTTCTCTCCCATGCTCTCTCCCCCTGCAAGGAGCGGAAGGTACACAACCTCAGCTGTGTTTGCTTATTAGCAGTTACGTTTTATTGGGTTTCTTTCTGTTTCCTCTTTGTCTTTTTGTTGAATTTTACTGTCGTGGCTGTAAGACAAATCTGATTTCCTGTCTTCGTCTACATTTTTGTATAGAAATTCCATGTATGCATCACATGGGCCGTATTGCATCACTGCGCACAAAAACAACAGCTGTCGAAGCAACAGCTACAGTAACCTCCAATAAGGTCTAACATACAGTAGATGCAGTCAACATCAATACTCCATTTATCAGATGATAAATAATTTCAAAGTAAGCCTGAAATGTAACTTGTGCAGTCTTTCAGTGTGGTTTTTGTATCTTTAATCCTCGCCCATGTATGCGTTGGATCATGGAAACTTCTCACAGTGTGCTTTCTTTTTTCTTTTGTCAGACCCTTAAAGCTTGCATTCCATGTGTAGCTTTGTTTTAGCCCTCATACTGAAAAAAAAATCACTATTTCACCAGGCTATTTTGAATATGAAGAGTTTTACTTTCATCTAGTGTTATTGAGTTAATAATGTTCTGTCTTTGTTTTGTTTGTCGTTTGTTTTTAGGTTTTCATAGAGCTGAGTCACATTAAAAAGTGCAATACAGTGAAGGGAGTCTTTGTCCTGGAGGAATTTGGTAATTACACCATCTATTGATTCTAGGCCTGTACTCGGCACGACAGTAACTCAGTGACATGGCAAATGCATTGACCGGAGCCAACAAAGGTTGACTTAATTGGGTACTCGCTCTCTCAGGGCACTTGTCTCGAGTTGTCTAGAGTCCCTCAGCAGTTGCACGTGAAATGTAAAATTTCATTTGGCCTGCCTTTGTTAAAGCTGGAACTGCTCAGTCTGCTTGGCACAAGAGGAGGAATGATTCATCTAAAAGTATTTGTAGATTTTGGCGACGTTGGAAGGGGGCATATAGATCTGTTTGAATAAAGGCAGAGGTTCTCATTGCCCTCTGCTGCAATGCACAGCAGCAAAACAAATTGTAATCAGTGACAGTTCCACACATCAGGGACATTCAGAGACAAGAATATGAATCTATAGACTCTTTCACAATAACTAGCACCAGCGTTGTTCCAACACAAACGTTGATGGATATCCGACCACTTCAGCGCAGGGGGGTGACATTTCACTGTAGCAACAAATGTCAGCCAGTACAGTTGACCCCAAGTCGTAAATAAAACCTCATGGACAGTAAATAAGTCGTGTGATGACGGGTAGCTGAGGCTTTCGTAATATCTCAAAAGCACTGATGTCTGTTGTTATGTCTATTGAGGAAAAAGTGTCTTTAAACATCAGCTGTAGATGTTATCCTTCCTGTGAGTGACCCCAGGATTGCAACAGAAAGTGAGGAGAGGAGGCACAGAATGGGGAGGGATGTTTTTCAGCGTTAGCATCGGTCACACTCATAGAGGAAATGTAGAAAGGGCGCAGGTGGAGGTGAGGGAACCTTTAGGGTCTGGGGACGTCCACCTCAGTGCCAGGCTGGGTTACTGTCGTGTCTCTGTGCTGCTTTTGTAATGTTGCCCTCATCTTTGCCACTATGAAAACCTTCATTCTCCAGCAGGTAAAGTGTTGTCACCTTTCTTCTACTTACACAATGCAGAATGTTCCTTCGTCTGCCCTCTCATCATTTGCGCCATTTTCCTTCGTCTCCTGCAATGAATCTCCACCTTGTTCCCCCCTTCACCACCTCAACACTGCCACTCCCTGCTTTTCGTTTGGAAATTCATCACTCCACCACCCTCCGCCAACCTTCTTTCACCTTCCATCTTTCCTGCCACCGTAGGCCTTTGGTGTCCTTGGTAGGGCTGCATTTGTGTGCGGAGGGCTGAACGTTTGCTCGACCTCTTCTTGTGTTCCGATATCAGTTCCTCATTGCCGCTCTGGGTTCACAGTTACTAATGAAAAGTCAGTCTGTCCTCTGGGCAGTGACGTGGTCGGCGGTCAGCGGTCTAGCCGCTTCTCTGTCACGCCTTTTGAAGCTCACTGAGGAGGAGGAGGATGTTTTTGGGGAGGCTGTCCTCCTCGAATTTATCTTCTTTCCTTCCTGTACCGTTTTTATTTCAACTCATAAGACTTCTGACCTTTGCTGTCTCTTTTTTATGTCTTTCCATGGGCCAGGAAGGTCTTCCAACAGTCATAAATTCAAATTAACTCAACCACCACATATTATATAATGCACTTGTCTCCAATCATACTGCTACAGACCAATATAAGCCCATGGATGGTTTGATACCAGACCACAGAGGAAGAATTAAATTTTATTGTTTTTTTAAATTTCATTTCTCTTAGATTGACAATTTCAGTCTGCAGGGTGACTCGTGTCTCAGTCACAATTGTGTGCACAGATAAAACTTACCCGCCAGTCTAGGCGACTGTTGTGAAGATCCTCCTCACCCACATCCTATTGACACCTTGCGATAAATCCTGCTCAGTTACCCCTTGAAATCTCACACATGAACTCACTGAAGTTCCTGCTGCCTTTGAATTCTCTGTTTTGTCTCTTGCACTGAAATAGTTCCTGAAACTAAAGAAGTGGTGATCCACAAGTACAAGACCCCCATGGTGAGTTGTCCGTTCTCCCGCCTTACTAAACGCTAAGCCAGCACATGTAGTAATTTCCAGCTGTGCGCAGCAGGCACCACATTTGTCTCAGAGATGCTCGACAGGCCATTGAGGTAGGCAGCCTCAGAAAACCACAAGAACATATTTAGCTCCCATATGCCTCAAAGTCGGTTTCGATTCATTTTTTTTGCACCTGGACATTCTTATAGTGACATTGCGGTCATTCCATGTCTCCACTACAGCCTCTCTCACAGCATTATCAATGCCTTAACTCTGCATCTGTGCACCCAGTGCACTCCCCCAAGCAGGTTATTTCGCTAAAAGAAACAAAAAAACCTTAATGTACTGCTCCTCCATCTACCTACTTCTTCTTCTTCATCTTACCTACTTGAAGCCAGGAACACTGAGCTGCAATTGTAACAGCTCCAAGTATGACAGGAAAAAATCTAAATGGTATCACCACACAAAGACACTATTAACAACACAACTCTTAACGTTGCAATTTGGATCCTGAAACAGGCGCTAAGACGACCAAACCACGTTGCAACGCCACCCATGTACCTAAAATAGGAGGAGATCTGGCTTAACATTGTGTACAAATATCACAGCACAGATTGGGTCTCAATGCAATATGTTGTTGGTTTAAATGCCTTTTACAATGATGAGATATTGTCCTCTATTTCATTGATGTGTCATGTTCACCTGGTCTGATTACAAAGTCAAGATTTGTAAGGCATCATTAGAATTTTGAAATCGCTCAGCAGCCATTTAAATGCTCGGTGAAGCAAGTACCTACTTCACATGAATACCACACTGGAGGGGACTCTTTGGGGAAATCATGCAGATTTAGCCCAGATTAGAAATATCCCTGCTCTGTCCAGCAGAGAGAAGCCCTAAGTATCCATTGTCACAGCTTGATGGGCTTAAGGAGCAGGGACTTGGTCATCAGGCAGCTCACTTTAACGTCAGCATGTCCTGCTTTGTCCAAGGCCAGCTGTGGAGGCCGAGCTTCCACGACAACGCTACGAGATCGATATTGTGCCAAAATCAGACTTAAGGCTGAATTGTTGGCTGACGAACCCCTTTCATCCCGCTTTGTGGTGCAGCCCTCAGGCCATAGCATCGTGATTGCACTGCCGCTTACTGCGAATGGGAAGAAGAAACCAACCTCTCCTGCTGTGAAAATCAGCCACCATTATGATACACCGCTCACTGGCAGAAGTCATGCTGACTTGAGCGGCTCTTTCTCTATTTCGAGGCGTCATTCTCTAAACATTTCGTAGTTCTCCAATTAAATAGTTTTCTCTGATTTGCCTGTTTGGACAACAAGTACCCATAAGTCTCACATGTGCAAAATAGACCGTAATTACATGTCAATAATTGTAATATGCAAGCAGATTCATTGTAAAATTCCAGATGCCCTCATGCTTTCTTTTTCTTCTGCAGGCGCATCAGATCTGTTACTCCGTCCTCTGCCTTTTCTCCTATGTGGCGGCAGTGAAGGGGAAGGAGGCGGATGGCAAAACCAAGCATCTGTCCCCAAGACCCCTTCCTAGCTAGTCTTTACCCAGCAAACCCGCCCTCAGACCCGTCACCCTCGCTCTGTAAAAGCAGACTTGTGACGATCCCCCATCTAATTCTAAGCACACAGCTCCTCCTCCCCCTCTTCCCATCTGTACAGCCCCCCTTTCTCCCTAAAACAGACAAAAAAAAAAAAAAGATTCTGGTGAGTAGATGTGTTCCTGGTCCTCTTGGTCTGTATACTGTCATGTAAATACAACCAACCTGTCATCGCTGTCGTGTTCTTGACCAAAACAAACTTGCTAAATGTTTGCCTGCTTCTGCAGACGGTGGGAGAGGTTAGTTCCCTCTGACGTGTCCGTCTTTCGTGTGAACATTTTGGTCCTACTTCATTCCTGGCGACATTGCCCGAGTGTAGACAGCAGACCCTGGAAGGGGACAGCAGCAAGGCGCTGAGTGCGTGCCGGTCCCGTGCACAGCCTTGATATTCAGTACAGCCCTCCTCATGTCCCCACTTCAACTCGTGAAGACTGTGTGAGTAGTTCTGTGCCACGTGGTGCCGTAAAAGTCCCAGTCTGTCCGAGTTTTAATTGGTAGAACCTCCAGCGGCCCTCTTGTAGAGAGGGACATTCCCCGCTGAAAACGCTACTGTATACTGTACTGCAGTGCCGCATGTATGCGCTTCGTTTGAAAAATAATAATTTGAGTGGTCAAAGACATGTCGACTTGGCCTGCCCCCCCCA
>OMPJ01034712.1:3956-30020 GCA_900312935.1 Carapus acus | reverse complement strand
TATGCGACTAGAAACAGATGACACACTGAGTCCTCCTCTCCCTCTCTTCCTCATCTTCAATCTCCTCTCCCTCTCCGCCTCACTTGCACCCATCCACCCTTTCCTGCATCCTTGTCTGGTAAATGCATGTTACTAACTGGGCTTCTTCCCCAAAGTGTTGTCTTATGCTCTATTATCCCGTAGCTGGCAAGTAGAACACCACCAGAAATGATGGACCTGCGAACATCTGGGTCCTGCTCCTACTACTGCTGTGCATCCCTACACCTGTGTCTGTCTCTCTCTGCCTCTCTACCTCTCTCTCCTTCCCTCTCTCTCCCAACCCGAGCGGTCAGGGTAGTTGATCGCCCACCTGTAGCCTGAGGAGCACTACCTGCTCCATCCTGTAAAGCGCCTTGAGATAACTCCTGTTATGATTTGGCGCTATACAAATTAAATTGTATTGTATTGTATTGTATGCATGCTGCTTAATTGGGAGGTGATCGCCGACGTCCACGTCATGTTGCAGAACCGTGGTCTGGGAGGGCGTATCCCCAAATAGCTGGGCATGCTCCCTAATCAAACAACACAACTCCCGACAAGCTGATTCATTCAAATGTGATAAAAACTTCTCCAACTCTGCCAGGATTCTCGAGTTTTCCAATCGCCCAGTTGGCAATGCCCCCGACTGGTCACGCAGTTCGTCTTCTGTGATGGTCCCGTCGAAACAGGGAGGACACATGCTACCGGAGAGGCAGAGGACTCAGACAAACTAAGCTTGGGTCGAAGGAGATAGGACTTTAACATATTGATGTGGCACACCCTGGTCTTCTTTCCTCTGGCGGGCGTTTTAATTACATAGTCCGTGTCATTAAGCTTCCCCTCGACATAATAGGGACCACTAAATTTGGCCTGCAATGTAGAGCCAACGAGAGGTAACAACGCCAAGACTTGATCCCCCGGTTGAAAAGAACGTCGGACAGCTCGTTTGTCAAACCAGATTTTCATTTTTGCCTGTGCGTTGCGGGCCAGCTCCATTACTGAATGGAACCGCTCCTTCCACAAGCTCACATGATCTAGGATATTTTGTTCGGGCTGTGAGCTATCGGCGAGCGGGTCCTCTCCGACCCCGGACTCTCCCGACGTACCGGTGGCACGTTAACTCTCCGGTGAGTTAAAGCAAACTCGTCCGCCAGCACCGCGGCCTCAGCAAGAGACGCCACCTTTTAAATTCCTCCATCAAAACCAGTTCTCTTAGATTAGAGAAATCTGTCAACTTGCTGGCTCTGCACCACCTGTCGAAGAGTGCCCCCTTTTTGCACGCGAATTCTACGTATGTCTGCTTGACACTTCTTTCACATCTTCTGAACTTCTGCCGGTAGGCTTCAGGAACCAATTCATACGCGCGCAGGACGGTGGCTTTAACAGTCTCATGATTAAGGTTCTGCTCCACGGAGAGCGCGGCACACACATCCTGAGCCTTCCCACTCAGTTTGCACTGTAGTAACAGGGACCAGACCTCTTTTGGCCAATTAAAAGTGGCCGCAATCTTCTCGAACGCCATGAAATACGCATCCACCTCCGTCTCCCGAAAAGGTGGAACCAGGGCGATGTGCCGGCTTACGTCAAAACTTTCGCTTTGCGAGGGCCGGGATCCAGGCAGAGTAGTGGGCAGTGGGGGCTGGCGCTCCAGCTCGAGCATCTTGATTTTGAGGTGCATGGCCTCCACCTCCAACTGCTTCAAATGGATGGTGAGTAGCAGCTCCTCCGTGTTCCTACTAGCCGCCGCCAGCGGGTCCACCAGCGATGTTGTCTGCCTTGCAGCTGGGGGTAACGCCCCTTCGCGCTCCTCAGCTTCGGTGGCCACAATCAGAGATCGATCCTGGAGCGCCTCTACAATTAGCGCCCTCAACTCTGGCTTCCTCACCGCCGGTGGCTCATCTATGTTAAGCCATGACGCAATCGAAGTCCAATCAGCCACCCAACAAGCGTCCAATTGAGCCAGGCCGGGTGAGCCTAAAAATCCTCGATTTTAAATTCCATATTCGCACCGCAAGTGTTGCGCGCACACACACATACTGTATGGGACACACTGCACAGCGATCCGGACGAGCCCCCAATTTATGTTACGTCCCAGGCTTGGGGGTCCTTGACGCAACATAAAGAGTTACACCCTTTTACTCAACAAATCAATTTAATATGGATAACTATACAAACAAACCTGTAACAGAAAAAGAAAAACACGCAAAGACACCCTGGTGGACAACACCACCCTGTGCCCAGGAGGACACACAGCCTGATGACTCTGAGTCATAACACCAGGCGGTACGGTTGCAGGTGCTGCAGTGGAGGTATTCATCAAAGATGGCCTGCCATCCCAGGGCACACCGCACGGTAGCCCTGATCAAGCAGCACTTCTGATGGCCGGGGATGGACTTCCGTGAATTCAACTGCTGTGTCAATTCATGAAGGCCTGCTTGATATGAGCCCACAACAAGGCCTTGAATCACCGGCCAGCCTGCTGCATCAACTGCCCGTGCCCAGGACACCATGGTCCCATATTGCTATCACCAGATTACCTCCTTCACCGGGTAACACAGAAGAAGGATAACACAAAGAGGGCAAGTATTTACAGGGAGAAAAACTTTCCCGGCATATGAGTGGTGGGGGCTTCCTTATTAGTGGCGTGGGGGGCTAGGGGTAGGGGGGTTCTCAGCTGTTTAATAATCTGATGGCTGTGGGAAAGAAGGAGTTCTTGAACCTTGTGGACCTGCATCTGACTGAGAGGAACTACTCCGGCCTGAGGAGAGGAGTGTGTTGCTCAGTTTACGTTCATGGGGATAACATGCATTCAACACCCCACACACATCCAGCTTGGACATCATCAACAACCACACAAACAGAAAAGACACAGACAACAACCACTTTGCCTTTATCAGACTAATCATTTTAGGTTGGATGTGTTTTTCCCTGAAAATAAAATGCATCGGAGCGGAAAACGTAATTTAGTTCAAGCAAAATACAGTAATTTTAGCAATAACATAATAATGAAAGTAGCAATAATATGTAGTATATATCAAATAATTACAGAGTTAACACTTCCAACAAGTATATATACTGAACTTCAGGATTACGTCAAGACAACTCAACATATTTAGTTACAGCTTGTGTAAAAAGTAAGGATTCCACATTAGTAAAAGTCAATATATTTAGTTGCAGTTTTTATAAAAAGTTAACGTTCCATGTCATTTAACCCCCCCCCCTTGACAACTTGCGGCTGAGCGAAATAAATGTTGTTGACAACTCACGGACAACCGTGGAAATATGTGCAAACGTACCCCGACCCTGCCCCCGTCAATCATTTTTGCAAACACTAGTTTAAGGGGCCCGGTCATGTGCCCCACCCCCTGCCCGGCACTGATATGTTTCGCCAATGCCACGCACATTTTTAGATCTAGAAAGAAAATTTGGGTTTACAGTGTTGACTCTGGCGTCGATAGACAGCTCCGAGAAGCCGTTTACAGTAATCCTCAATCGCTGCATAATTCCCTTTGCAACTTGCACAAACTGCCGTCCAAACTTATTTCTGAGCGTATGCCAAAGAAGTGAATCTCTACTCTGTCTACATTGGAAACCCAGATTTTGTTTCGAACTAAACTTCTAAATGATCATGAACGTCTGACTGATGTTAAACTTAAACTTTTATGTTTTGTAAAAACCTGCTATCATTACTAAACAACAGTACTTGTTGCCAACTTTGTGCTGTAATATGCCATTGGCTGTGCCCTATTTCGACGGCATGTTTCACTGCATGCAATATTAGCTGCAGTGGAGATTTTAACAGAGGGTTCCCTGATTCTTTTGCAAGTTCTCCTATTGGCCCTGTTTTTTCCCCGCACAGTCCTCAATCCAGTCTGAGCAAAATCTTGTGTGTCCGAACAGTGTCATCATTTGTCCAACTATTTGCCAGTGTGGTGCCTTCCTCACACTTTCCAGTTGGAACGGAGAAAATGTACTGCCTCCATGAGAGACTGTTCGACCTACGCACTCTACCTGTGGTGAACAATAGTGCAGTTTTTGTTTGAAAACTTTGATTGAGTCTCAATGGCAGTCCTCCTGTGAGGGTGCACAAATCAATTAGCCATCAGTATCCTGCAACAATGTGTTGTTGAGGTCCAAATCCTTGTCAAAGAATCTGATACAAAATGTGTGGACTGTGTTTGAATCCCTGTGGGAGCCTTGTGTAACTGTATTGTTGACCTCTATGCTTGAAAGCAAACAGATATCTTGAATCATCAGCCAGTGGAATGCTAAAAAATGCAGAGCTAAGGCCAATCACCATGAAGAATTTCGTTTCCGGTGGCACATTGGTGAAGAGAGTGTGAGGATCCAGTTGCAGTATTTGGTACTTCTGTTGGTCAGTCTTACATTCCTATTGCTCACAGCCCTCAGATCATGAAGAACTCTGAGCTTGGACTTATCTGCTTTTAACACGCTTATAACGCTTTTTACACCGTAGAGAGCGTAGTGTTGCATTTGCTGCTTAAATCAATCCATCAATTGTTTTACTCATCCCTTTCTCTGCCTGTGGTTTCAGTGGACACTGCATGAGGATCAGTTCAGTGTTAACTCGGCTAGCAGGTCACTTCTTGACCAACTCTGCTCAAGAACATGGTTTAACATATCCCTCATTACCACACTTTCACTTTCATCCTTGTCAACTGTGGTTTGCATCACTTGTTTTGCCAAAATAGTCACGGCCTGTGGTTGGGCCATCATGCCGCAAACAATTCTAATCATACCTTCATCATCATACCTTCTGATAAAAAGATCAACAGCTGGAGCAAGTGCAAATTGTGGCAGCGGCATCTAGTTGTGGCGGCTTCCGGTGGCATGCACAGATGCCACGGCATCTGCCTCAGCTCTGTGGCAGTTTCCAAATGCCGAGGCAGCTGAGGCGCACTTGCCATGGCATCCCCACTTGCCACGGCAGCTGAGGCGCACATGCCGCAGCACCTGAGGCACACACCACGGCATCTAACGACTTGCCAATAGGATTGTGGTTTTCGGTCAGACTAAGGGCCGATATAACGTGACGCTCGTCGCCATCAGCGCCTGTTCTTGATGCCACTTTGAAGGACATCAGCACGTAAGTCTACAGAGCCCTCAAAATAAACAAAATTCATCTTGGACGGGGAACTGTTATGGTGTTAGAAGTTATCAATCAACCTCCCAAGCGGCAACATTTGTGCTGGACTAATTCAGGGGACTGATGGATGCGAAGGGGTAAATTTGCAGTGATTCATCTCAGACGGGGAGCCGTTGTAATCCAAGATGGCTGCCAGTACTGTCTTCTGTTTGTCAATGTGTTGTGACTTCACAATTGTTTGGTAAGTTTTAGTAAGTTTATAACTGTTTTGAGCTAAACAAGAGACAAATAGGAAAAGCTTACACTCAAATCCTGTCAAAAAGGAGATTTCCCAACAGCTTTTGTACCTCAAAAACCTTTTAGACTTCAAAAATCTACCGGCCTTCCACCAGCTACAGCCTAGACCTCTGCTAGCTTTAGCCTGGCCTCCATCAGCTATAGCCTGGACCTCTGCTAGCTTTAGCCTGGCCTCCACCAAGCTACAGCCTGGACCTCTGCTAGCTTAGCCTGGTCTCCACCAGCTATAGCCTGAACCTCTGCTAGATTTAGCCTGGCCTCCACCAGCGACAGCCTGGACCTCTGCTATCTTAGCCTGGCCTCCACTACTAGCTTCAATCTGGACCTTTGCCTGTTTAAACCTGGCCATCTACCTTTTGCTGCCTGGGCCTCTTCTTCAGCCTAACCATGTGTTTACTAGCTAGATGATGCTACTACTATAACATTTTCCTATGCGCTTCTACAGGTGATTTTCCATCTCACTAAATTCTAGTCTCCTATTTCCAAAATTGTCTGTCTAATCTGGGAGGTTGATGAAACAATTTTGCAATGATTTTTACATTTACACTGTCCCTGGTTTTCTTGCTTCCTTCTGGACCAGTTTCTCACAATGGTGGTGGTGTACCCGATCAAGTGCCCTACAAACCCTTAACTGTGCCAAATACTGTGACAATCACTTGGTTCTCAGGACCTACTGAATTATCAGTGCTGTTAATGATGTCCTCTTGTAGGACAGTCTTTTACTCAGCTTCGTTTACAGTGTATTTTTGTTTTAAAAAAATGCTTTACTTTTCATGAAATCACACTTATTGACACAGTGAAGCCAAATAATGTTATTAGTTCTTGTCGCAATATGAAACAGGAAATTTTTATACTGCTTTTACTCCTGCTATCAGGCAATGTACAACCTAATCCAAGCTCTGCTTTAAATAGCAATAGCACTCCTGATGAATTAAAAGCCAGGACAGGCCTGGGACCAATCCACATAAATATGTGGAGTCTGCTCCCAAAACTAGATGCTGTCCAAATCTGTACTCAGTCAACCAATCCAGACATCCTCATTCTAACAGAAACCTGGCTAAGTAAAGCAGTCTCTGACAAAGACATTGCTATTGATGGATACAATGTCTTCCGTTGTGATCACCCTAAAAAAGGAGGAGGAGTGGCTATATATTTAAAACATAAATTTCATGTTACCCAATTATTCTCACTCTCCATCCCCAAACAATTTCAACTCCCCACTTGATCTTTTCTTAACAAATACTCCCCACTGGTGCATGGATACAGGTGTGTTTGCTAATGACCGGAGTGGTCATTGTCCCATTGCTGCCATAAGAAATGTCAAGCTTCCAAAGCCAAGGCCTAATAATATTTGCAAACGACACACTAAAAACTATTGCATCTCATATTTTATGTATGATTATTTCATGTATGTATGATTCAGCTGCTGTTGAATGGAATAGAGTTGCGCTATTTGATAATGTAGAGTTGGCTCTGAAATATTTTTATGATGAATTCTGACATCTAGTCAATAAACATGCTCCATTTCGTAAATTTAGAGTGAAAGGCCGAAATAATCCTTGGTTGTCCTCTGAAATTGGAGACCTCCTCAAAGAGAGAGATGTTGTTTGGGGCCAGGGCTCGGAAAACAAAGACAGAGGTAGATTGGCTCAGCTTTCGCCAGCTGAGAAATAAATGTTCTTCACTTATCAAGAGGGCAAAATCTGAATTTTACTTGAATGAATCCATAAACAATGTAAATGATCCCCAAAAATGTTGGAAAATCATAAAATCGTCTTTGAATCATGTGACATCTGATGATTTTATTTTTTTTCCTGCTCCTCTTTCCTCAAGTGCTTTCCTCTGCTTGCTATCATCAGTTTTTGCCATTTCTTGGATCCCCAGGCTGTGTGCAACTTCAAAATCATTATGGAATTGATCGACTGGTCGTTGAGCGCTATTGATTCTAGCTTTTCAACCAGAAAAGGGAGTCCTAGAGACCAGTGGCGTGCAGTCAGGGGACGCAGGTGAGGCTGTGCCTCCCGTGTCATCATGAGAGGAAAAAAACAAAAATAATAAAATAACACAAGTATGAATATTTGTCTTCTGGACTGTGACTTTGGTGTGGTTGTTATTGTATTTTAACAAAGTAAAGTAAAAATCGCAGAAAATTCTGTATTTCCTGCTTAAATAAATAGAGTCTCCCTCGGAGACAAGAGGTGTGGCCTGGCTGAGCTGTGCCTCCCTCTGGATTGCGCAATCACTCACAAACTGGATTGAGTGCGTGCAAATGGCGCGTGCTTGTTCCCATTTTTGTGTATGTTTCCAATATGATGGTTGAGGACACTTTTATGTAATAAAAGTATACATCCTCTTTTCCATGGTGTTCAGTATTTCACCAATGTGTGTAATATTTACATCTTATTGATATGACATAAATCCACAGGGAAAATGCTTGCCTTGAGGCAGGCAGTACCTCTGACTCAGGAAGCCAGGTCACGGTGAACTCTAACTTGTGTGCAAAAAGTATACACAAGAAGTGTGCTGTGCGACGCTGTAGAGCTTAGCGACAAGCTGTTATTTCTCGCACTGACAATGGAGGATTTGATTTCTAAACTAAGAATTTTTTCAAAGCTGGACTTTCAGTCAAAGTAAGAAGTCAGAAATACTGGGAGACCGACACCAGAACTACGAGGTTTGGTTCAAACAACGGGAGTCGGGAGTAGACGGGAAACTACTTATTCTTTTCAAACGGATTGGTATACATGTAAAGACTGGCTTTGTGGCTGTGCTATTCTCTCCTATTCTCTCATCCTATCCTATTAGCATCCTACTGTATGTTTGTAAATCTGACTAGTGGGTCAGTGTCTCCCCAACCCCAACCCTCACTGCACGTCACTGCTAGAGACTTGGCCTGCCTCCCGGGGACCGACGCCTTGGGCTACGCTGCTGATCCTTGGGGAGCCTGGCGCCCGATCTATCTGTCCCCTCTACAGGTAGAAGACGTGGAGGATGTGTACCTATTCGGATTTACTGTGGCCGGGTTTCTGCTGATTGGATGTGCAATGGCTCTGGTCCTTATCTTATCTTGACTCAAGGTTGCATTCCCAGCAAGGCATCTCAAGGTCTCCTTCTCCTCGTCTTATGACTGCGCACGCGCCCCTTTTCAACCTGTTCCCTCCCCACCTCTTTGGTTCGGTTTTGTGTCGGGTTTCTGGTGGCGCCTATGTTTTGGCTGCTGGCCGTGCCCTTTATCTGAAATTGGACTGATAACTCTATCCACTGAAAAGTGTCCTTGCGAAGCCCTCGCATACCCATGTCTCTGCCATGTCTGTAGTGTAACTCTCTTGCTGAAGTATTATATTCTTATCTTGTAACCTGATTTTCTGTTTTCACCCATCGTATTTTCGTTACACACTGCATGCGCCCCTTTTCAACCTGTTCCCTCCTCGGCTCCCCAAGGCCCCCTCCTTTTGGTTCGGTTTTGTGTCAGGTTTCTGGCGGCGCCCATATGAATTGTTATAATGACAATAAAGTTTCCTGATTCCTGATCCTGATCATGATTTGCCAAGTTCTGTTGTCACTGAATCTGGCACACTGTCTTACAAGACAGATATACTAAATAGTTTTCATGATCATTTTATTTCTGCTGGATCCTTGTTTGAATCACTGAACCCTGATATGACAAATACTGGGTTGGCAAGTGTCAACACAACCCCTGACCCCGCAGACTGTGGATGGACCCATTACTTGTCCAATAGTGTTTATGTCTGTTTATGTATCTGTCTCTGAGGTTAACAACACATTAAAAAGGCTGGACACCAGCAAAGCAGCAGGACCTGATAAAGTTGAGCCCCATTTCTTTAAGTTGGCTGCAGATGTTATTGCAGAGCCTCCCTCACATATCTTTAACTTGAGTCTTGCCAGTAATATGATTCCTAAAATCTGGAAGTCGGCCTTTGTTCTCCCCGTTAAAAGAGGGTGAACCCACAAACGTAAACAACTATAGACCAATTTCTAAATTGTGTATTTTAGCAAAATTGCTTGGAAGGATCATCAGTGACCAGCTGAAGGAATTTTTAGAATCAGTTAATATCTTATCTCCATTCCAATTTGGTTTTAGGAAACGGCACAGTACAGTCACAGCTGCATTAAAGGACCTAAATGATATTACCGAGGCTCTGGACAGCAAGAAATATTGTATCGCTCTGTTTATTGATTTATCAAAGGCATTTGATACGGTAGTCCACAGCCTGCTGATACAAGCCCTACATCGCATTGGCTTATCTGAGCATGCAGCAGGATGGTTTGCCAACTACCTATCAAATAGAACACAATGTGTCCAGGTGGCTGAAACTACCTTCTTTCTTGGACATTACCAAAGGGGTGGCCCAAGGTTCAATTATAGGACTCCTTTAATTCTCAGTCTACATCAATAATCTCTGCAACAAGTATCATCTCTATGCAGACAACACAATCATTTATTGCTGCTCAACTTCACTCACTCAGACTTTTGAGATTTTACAAGCTGCTGTTGATGTAATCCAGTCTCGTTTATATGATCTTAAATTGGTGTTAAACGTAGGCAAAACCAAGCTCATGGTTTTCTCTCATACAAGGGTGCTACCACAAAACATTACAAATAAAATAACATCAAAATGAAAACCTGTAGAGCAGGTTTTAAATTACAAGTACTTGGGTTTTAATTTAGATCAGGAGCTCTTGTTTAAAGCACATGTAGAATATCTTGTGAGTAAGCTTCAAGTGAGGCTCGGGTTCTTTTTTAGAAATAGAACATGTTTCCTCTTAAGGTCAGAAAGAAATTAGTGACAGTAACCTTCTTACCCATCTTTGACTGTGGGGATGTGTTTTATTGTCAGGGCCTCTACCTCCAGCTCATGAGACAGTGTTGTTGTTTCCTCTCTTTCCTCCCCTCCCTCTGTGTGTGTGTGTGTGCGTATGACTGGGTGCGTCTGAGTGGAGTGCCTGATTACAGGATCACGAGCACCTGCAGCTGGGAGTGGCCTCCAATTATTCCCTCACCTATCCTATAAAGGCGAGCTAGACCGCTCCTTAGCGCCAGACCGTAGTCGACACTGTGCCACATGCCGGTGTTTGTTCCTTTGACCTGCTGGATCCTGTCTCGTCCTGATCCATCCTGCCTCGTCTTGGCTCCAGCCCTTCCCTGCTTTGCAACCTGTCATGGACACTCGTGGTTCCTGTCCCTCCAGCCCTTCCCCTGCACCCAGATAAGTGGCTCCCCTGCCTGGGTTCGGTCCAGCTGACTCTCGCCTGCCCCTTTGAGTTTTTGGCTTCGTCCGTCCTCGGATCGCTTTTCGCTCCCCCTCTAATTTTGTCCCCCCCGGTAAATTAAAGACTATTCACTCAGCAACCCTGTCCGGTGTATTGTTGTCTGCGCTTGAGCCTCATTCCCGTTCTGTGACAGTACGGTCTGGCCATGCAGAGCTCAGCAGCCAGCAAACCCGGTGACGACCTTGCGCCCCCCTTTACCGCGTTACGACAAGCAGTCAAGCGCCTGACCCAGGATCAGGCGTTAGGCCAACATAAGGAACTGCTTAAGTCCCTAATTTCTGCCAATCAAGCGCTACTGAGCTAAGTCAGCCAACTGACTGTCCAGGTCTCCGACCTGTCTGGTAGGGTCACCCGTACAGCCCCTAGTAGCCCCAGCCCACATCCCCCACATCCTGTTCCAGCTAACCCAGATGGTCCCCCCGCTGTCGGTCCAACAGCGGAGGTGAATTTGTCAGAGCCAATGGTTCCCTTGCCTGAGAGATATGCGGGCGATGTGGACACCTGTCAGGCTTTCCTCACTCAATTGTCTCTGGTGTTTGAGATGCAACCCCGCTCCAATGCTTCTGACAGAGCTAAAATAGCCCTTCTTCTGAGCTTACTTAAGGGACCAGCCCTGGAATGGGTGGTTGCTGTGTGGTTGAAACAGTCCAGAATCTGTCAATCTTATGTTGATTTTGTGGCAGAGCTCCAGAAGATCTTCGACCACCCAGTGAAGGGCAACGATGCGAGTGTTCGGTTGACTTTCGTCTGACAGGGAGCCCACAGTGCTGCGGGGTACAGTCGAGTTCCGGACTCTTCCAGAAAAGGGGCGGCTCACCAGTAGTGGGGGAAATCCGGGTAAGCCATACAACCGTCCTGCCCCCCAAACGCATGCTGCTCCCGCCTCTCTCTGCTGGAGGTCCCAGCCCCTTCGGGTAACCGCCCTCGTGGATTCCGGGGCAGAGGAAAATTTTATTGATCAGCAACTAGCCAAACAACTTTCCGCTCCAACTCCTACCTACCTCCCTCTCAATTCGTGGGTTAACGGGGTCACTGTTGTCCAGGGTAGAGTCTAAAACTGTGCCTGTTAGCTTGATTATGGCTGGTAACCACCAGGAAAAGATTTGTTTTTATGTCCTAGACCAGTGGTCCCCAACCTTTTTTGCGCCACAGACCGGTTCCATATCAGAAGATATTTCACGGACCGGCTAAGTGTGCTTGATAGTTAGCGGAAATGACGTGGTTCCCACGGTAACGGCGCAAGGTGTGTGTGATTCTCGCGCTGAAAAGTGGTACTGCATGGCAGAATTAGCCATCCAAGGTGAATGTTCTCAAGGAAAAGGATCCTTGTTATTGCCTGTGCAGTTGTGGAGAGCACGGAGGGAAACAAAGTGCCGGCGCGCAGGCTAAATAAAACCTTCGTCGCTGTTTTAATGTGTGCGTGTTTTAATGAACACACTAGCTTGGCAAGCTAGCAGCTAGCTGGTTCTGTACCAAGGTTAGGGACCAGAGGCAGCTATGAAGTGAAATACAACCGAGGCAAGCACCTTAACACGAGTCAACAGCGAGTCTTGGACAGATGTGACGGAGAGGATCTGGTCACCTTCCAAAATAAAACATTGTTCATAATAGCTTAAGTTTTGTAAATGTCCCTGCGGCCTGGTACCTATTGGCCTACGGACCGGTACTGGTCCGCGGCCCGGGGGTTGGGGACCCCTGTCCTAGACCACTCTGATCCTCCTGTAGTCCTTGGGTTCCCCTGGCTCCATACCCACAACCCGCACCTCGACTGGACACACAACAAGGTGGTGTCATTGAGCGTGGACTGTCATGCCCGCTGCTTGCGCTCTGCGCTCACCCCAACCAACCCTCCTACTTCCCAGCACTCCAAACCCCTGGATTTGTCTTCCGTCCCGGTGGAGTATCATGACCTGGCCCAGGTGTTCAGCAAGGATCAAGTGGTCTCTCTGCCACCCCATCGCCCATATGACTGCACTATTGATCTGCTACCTGGCTCCAACCCTCCTAGCAGCCATCTGTACAATCTTTCCAAGCTAGAGCAGAGGTCCATGGAAGATAATATCCGTGAGTCATTGGCCTCTGGACTCATTTGGCCCCCATCATCCCCTGTTGGAGCAGGATACTTTTTTTGTCAGTAAAAAGGACGGTTCACCCCGACCATGCATAGACTACCGAGGTCTGAACAGTATTATTGTTAGGAATACGTATCCATTACCCCTAATCAGTTCAGATTTTACCCTCCCTGATAGGGCAACCATCTTCACCAAGCTGGACCTCTGCAATGCTAACCACCTGATCCGCATCCGGGAGGGTAATGAGTGGAAGACCGCTTTTAACACCGTCCTTAGCCATTTTGAATATTTGGTCATGCCTTTTGGGCTGACCAATGCCCCAGCTGAATTCCAGGCTATGATCAATGACATTCTTCGTGACATGATTAACCGGTTTGCGTTTGTGTATTTGGACGATATTAAGATTTTTTCCAGGACAGTGGAGAGCACATCCAGCACGTACAGGCGGTGTTGGAGAGGCTGCTGAATAACCACTTGTTTGTGAAGCCCCAGAAATGCGGGTTCCATGCTTCCACAGTATCTTTCTTAGGCTTCGTCATTTCCCAGGGTGAGGTGGAGATGGACACCGCCAAGCCGGCTGCAGTCACTGAGTGGCCCGAACCGACTTCTCGCAGGGAGTTACAGCGGTTCCTAGGCATCGCTAACTTCTAAAGGCGGTTCATACGCGACTATAGTAGAGTCGCTGCCCCCCTGACTGCGCTGACGTCTACCTTGCAGACCTACTCGTGGTCGCCAGAGGCTGACGCATCGTTCCTTGAGTTAAAGAGGCGGTTTGTTTCTGCCCCCATTTTAGTTCAGCCTGACCCCGGCCGCCAATTTGTAGTCAAGGTAGATGCTTCGAACACGTGAGTTGGGGCGGTGCTGTCCCAGCGGTCCCCTGCGGATAACAAGCTGCACCCATGTGCGTTCTTCTCCCGGCGCCTTTCACCTGCAGAGAAGAACTACGGGGTGGGGGATTGGGAGCTGCTAGCAGTTAAGCTAGCTCTGGAAGAATGGCGACACTGGCTGGAGGGGGCAGAACATCCTTTTATTGTTTGGACTGATCATAAGAACCTTGAATACATGTACTCTGCCAAACGATTGAATTCCCGTCAGGGCCGTTGGACACTGTTTTTTAACCGGTTTAGATTCACGCTGTCCTACAGGCCCGGTTCCAGAGAGGCCAAGCTGGACGCTCTTTCCCGGCAGTTTTCAGGAGAGGGATCTTCAACGGAGCCTGAGACCGTTCTCCCCAAAGTCCAGTCTGGTGGCTGCCCTTACCTGGGAGGTTGAGGCTCAGGTTCGCCGTGCACAGGAGCTTCAGCCTGATCCTGGTGGGGAACCGCCTGGTACACTCTTCAACATGGACCGGGAAACCCGGGAAATGGTTTCTGCCTGCTCTGTTTATGCCTGTAACAAGTCCTCCAACCTACCTGCCCCTGGACTGCTGCACCCCTTGGCCATTCCAGGTAGGCCCTGGTCTCATCTTGCCATTGACTTCATTACTGGACTACCTCCCTCAGAGGAAAACACCACTATCCTCACTGTAGTTGATCACTAAGGCAGCCCATTTTGTTGCGCTGCCGAGCTTTCCTTCTGCCAAAAAGACTGCTGACCTGCTCCTGGACCATGTGGTTCGGCTCCATGGGATCCAGTCTTGTATTGTCTCTGACCGGGGGTCACAGTTTACCTCTGGGGTGTGGAAGGCGTTTTGTAAAGCCTGGGGCATGACCTCCGGCCTGACCTCTGGCTACCACCCTCAACCCAATGGCCAGACGGAGCGGACCAACCAAAGTTTGGGGGTCATGCTTCGATGCACCACCTCAGACAATCCTTCGAACTGGTGCTCTTTGCTCCCATGGGTTGAGTATGCCCACAATTCCCTGGTCAATGCATCCTCTGCTCTGTCCACTTTTCAGTGTTCTCTTAGCTATCAGCCACCTCTGTTTCCCTCCCATTAGCTGTCCCCTCAGTTCAGGCCCACATGAGGAAGTGTGAGCGGACCTGGAGAAGTGCGTGTTCAGCCCTGCTCCAGTCATCTCGTAAGATAGAGTTGCAGGCCAATCGGCGCCGCACACCGGCCCCTGTTTACACTCCGGGGCAAAAGGTATGGCTGAAGGCTAAAGATCTCCCACTCCGGGTGGAATCCCACAAGCTGGCTCCTCGTTTTATTGGCCCGTTTGTGATAGAGAGACTAGTTAATCCCAGCGCTGCACGTTTGCGCTTGCCCTAATCCATGCGGATTCACCCTACATTTCATGTCTCCCAATTGAAGCCTGTGAGGGAGAGCCTGCTGGCCCCCCCAATCCGTCCCCCTCCTCCGCCGCAGCTCATTGACGACGCCCCTGCCTTCACAGTGAATAGACTGCTGGATGTTTGCCGTTGAGGACGGGGACTGCAGTATCTGGTGGACTGGGCCGGTTATGGGTCAGAGGAATGGAGCTGAGTTCCCCGACAGCTCATTTTGGACAAAAAGCTGATTGCAGACTTTAACAACGTAACCCAGACAGGCGTGTTCGGGCGCCAGGTGGTGGCCGTAGGAGGGGGGCACTGTCAGGGCCTCTACCTCCAGCTCATGAGACAGTGTGTTGTTGTTGTTGTTTCCTTTCTTTCCTCCCCTCCCTCTGTGTGTGTGTGTGTGTGTGTGTGTGTGCGTGTGACTGGGTGCGTCTGAGTGGAGTGCCTGATTACAGGATCACGAGCACCTGCAGCTGGGAGTGGCCTCCAATTATTCCATCACCTATCCTATAAAGGCCAGCTGGACCATTCCTCAGCGCCAGACCGTAGTCGACACTGTGCCACATGCCGGTGTTTGTTCCGGTGACCTGCTGGATCCTGTCTTGGCCTGATCCATCCTGCCTCGTCTTGGCTCCAGCCCTTCCCTGCCCTGCAACCCGTCGTGGACACTCGTGGTTCCTGTCCCTCCAGCACTTTCCCGCTCCACAACCCAACGTGGACACTCCTGGTTCCTGTCCCTCCAGCCCTTGCCCTCCACCCAGATAAGTGGCCCCCCTGCCTGGGTTCGGTCCAACTGACTCTCGCCTGCCCCTTTGTGTTTTTGGCTTCGTCCGTCTTCGGGTTGTTATCGTTCTTCCTCTAGTTTTTTCCCCCCCTGGTAAATTAAAGACTACTCACTCAGCAACACTGTCCGGTGTATTGTTGTCTGCGCTTGAGCCTCATTCCTGTTCCATGACATTTATTTAAGTGCATCATCCAAATGTCTCCAATCATTAGACACTGTTTTTCATTCAGCACTCAGATTTGTCACTGGTTGCAGCCTTCTCACCCACCATTGTGAATTGTATTTGAAATCAAACCTGTCTTCTCTGAGTGCTCGCAGGTATGCACACTGGCTGACCTTTATCTATAAGTCTATTTTAGGATTGACTCCCCCTTATTTGTGCACTTAACTGCAGAGAATAATGAGTTGCTATGCCTTGCGCTCTTGTTCTTTATTAATTTTTTCTGTTCCTGGGGTACGGACAGAATTTGGAAAAAGCTTTCAGCTTTTTTTACAGGCCGAACTGAGGCTCTCTGAACTTACTGCACTTGGAGCCTTCTGTTCTATCCTGAGGGATAGACAACGAGAGACAGTGCCTGTGTTTTAAATCACAAGATTTTGTTTGTTATTTCTGTCAAAGCTCCTGAACTTGAAAACACTATTGCACTATTGCAAGGGTGATCTTGACCAAGTCACCTTTGTGAAAGAGGTCCTGTATAGAGATCCTATACCTCCGCGGTTGTCCGTGAGTTATCGATTGGTGGGGATGGGTGGCGGGGGAATTGGTGTCCACAGGCCCCCCTGAGGGCACAGGCCGGGGAACTACTGCGCCCCGATAACCCCCCAAATTCCGCCCCTGATCAGAGCATTAATTGTCAAGGCCAGTCTGTTTAATTTGTGAACGCTCCAGCCTCTCCGTCTCTCTATCCTGCCACTCAAGTAGTGCGGCATTCACCTGCCGCGCCTGCAGCTGTAGGCAGCTGCCTTCAGTTGCCACAAGGTACCCTATTACTTTTGATTTTGACTATCTCTCTCTGCGTCGCTCGTACCCACCCACCGTCAACAACTTTCGGTCGAATGCAACAAAGGTTCGAGAAGGCGCAGATTAAACTGGTGGGGTTCAGCACCTCCAAAAAGGTAAAGAACCTATGGTTATCAGCTGCCTCTCATCAGCGTATATTCTAGGCTTCACAAAAGAAGGGAGGCGGGAACTTATTTGCACTCATTACAAGCCTGTGCCTTATGTCAGCATAAGGAATCAAGACTGCATGTGCACAAAATCCAACTGCCAGAGGAATGCATTTTTTGTGGATAAATTTGTGAAATGATGGATATTATATCCAGATAGAACATATCTCCACATATAGCCTAAAATATGCGCTCATGAGAGGCAGCTGATAACCATAGGCTATAACAGGACAGGCAGAGAGAGAGAGAGCGAGAGAGAGAGAGAGAGAGAGAGAGAGAGATTATCAAAATCAAAAGTAATAGGCTATCATGTGGCAACTGACGGCAGCTGCCACAAACAAATTGGCCTCGACAATTGGTGCTCTGATAACGATAAATTGGGTTATTTTGTGACAAATGCTTTACACTTAGATCATTATTTATTTTATTAAACACATCGGTAAAACAAAACTAAAAAAGTAAAACTGGCATGTTGGTAGATGCCGTAGTGCAGGGGTGGCCAATCATGTGCCATGGTGGGCCGAGAGGCTGCAGGTTTTCGTTCCAACCCAGACCTCCACCAGGTGACTTCACTGATCACCTCACCATGTATCAGAAAGGAGGAGCTAATCAGTGACGTCACCTGGTGGAGGTCTGGGTTGGAACGAAAACCTGCAGCCTCTTGGCCCTCAATGGCACATGATTGGCCACCCCTGCCGTAGTGTGTGCCTCAGCGGCCACGGCAAGCGGAGACTGCCACCAGAAACATCCACAGAGCTGAGGCAGATCCCGTGGCATCCACCAGAAGCTGCCACAGAGCTGAGGTAGATGCCGTGGCATCTGCACATGCCACCGGAAGCTACCACAACTTGATGCCGCTGCCACGATTTGCGCTGCTGTTATTTGACTCATTATGACTGAATTATCCCCTACAAGACATGTCTGTTCAATAACTAAGGGACCTCCAGATATTGGATACCCCACACCTCCATGGCAAACTGAGAGTCAAACTGACTCCTGGTCTGCTTTCGTATCTTTCTTTCATATCCCACCTGGCAAGCCTCCAAAAAAGTTTTTTATTACCAAGGAGGTGAAAACTAGAGATGTCCGATAATATCGGCCCACCGATATTATCCACTCAATATTAGCATAAAAATATTGGTATCGGATTTTTTGCTTTAAAACCGATAATGTAAAAAAACGATAAAAATACAATAATGCTTGCGTTACACTGAAATAGTGCCTATGCGCTCCTGAAGCATTTACCGATGCACATATCGGTGTCGGCTGTTATCGGTATTGGTAAATTGAGAGTTGGACAATATCGGCATATCGGATATCGGCAAAAAAGCCAATATCGGACATCCCTGGTGAAAACTACTGGTTTGTATGACCACGAGAACCACATCGTACGGCTGTTTCCTAGACACAGGGTGGTGTCTTCCACCTGTGTCCAGATGTCTCTGTTTTCTTTGCTCTCTTTTACTCTCCTGCTCTCACAGGTGCTGAGCTGTGGCCCAGGGCTGCTATTTAGAGGAGAGGACAGCGGATCATCTTCCTTTCATTCGGATTGCGCAATCGAGCAAGAGACGCAGGGTAGGGGAAGGAGACTATTTCGATTTGTCACTTTCCCCTGCTTTTGGTCGGGAGGGAAAGAAGACTGTCATTTGTTTGGGGCAGGTTGTCATTACTGTTTTGCCACTGAGGCAATGTGGTGTGCTTCAAAAGGAGAGGAACTATTCTCATCTATCTCAGAGCTGGTAGTGGTGGCCACTGACTTTGGTTTATTCTACAGTAAAAGCTTTGCTCCAGTGTCAGTGTCAACCTGAAAAGCAGAGGTGTCGCTAATAACTTTGCACATACTGTATTGTTCATTTCCTCATAAGATATGTCTTATATGTCTAAGATATAAATTATCTTAAAATCTTGAAATTTGAAACGGTTTAATCATATTGACCCAAATGTAAGACAATCTTGGATATAAAACAATCCTTTTCTGAGACACATTTTTGGAAAAAAAAGCTTTTTGATTATACTGGATGCTGCACCACGGCATGCCCGATGGCTTCCTACAGCACACTAGTGTGCCGCAGTATACTGGTTGGGAAACACTGCTCTAACTAAACAAAACATCAGTGGAAACAGTTAAACTTTTTCTCCCTGTCATTTAAGACATTCTATCCCTCACCAGCAAAGTTCTCTGGCTCTCTGGGTTTACTCTCATTATCCTCCTCAGAGACCCTCATTCCCACACTCATCATCCTCTTGTTCAGTCTCCCACTCACAGAGCAAACGTACTGTTGGCTTTTTTCCAGTTGGAAAATGGGCATGATCGGCAGCCTGGAGCCACACACTGTATTTTCATCGCTAATTATCCTTGAATGGTGTATTAACGACCTGGTCCAACAACTGGAGCTACTTCTTCACAGGATCGTGTTCGTGGAGCTGATCCACGTTTTTCAGCGATATACAATGGCCGGTCAATCTATCTGGACTGAGCATTCTTTTGGCTGCGAAATGCTTTTTGTAGAGTGTTGCAGTTTTTAACGTGCTCTTTTTGAGCGCGCCATCGTCGCACGTCACATTCTGTGTTTCCGTATTGTTTTGCCGCTTGCACATTGTTGAGGCCTCGACAGCATTCACCACAATAATTAATGAGTTGGCATCATAACTTTTTCAGTTTTACTTGTTCACTTGCACAACTGTCGAGCCGTGCTGCTCTAGTGTGTTGCCTCTCTGCCATTTAGCGTCTGAGCTGTCACTCACTGCACGGAGGTGAAGCGGCAGGCAAAGGAGGGTGCCTGACTGAGTGCCTGACTGATCCTGACATCCTGAGGTAGGGTGTCCCAAAGCAAAAAGGTCTCAGGTGACTAAGTCAGACTAAGGGCGGCTCAGGACCCCATATGAAGAAGGAAAACCAAAGGCAGTTAACGTCGCCCGGATTGGCGTCACCGAGGCCCCTCCCTGGGGCCAGGCCCGGTGTTAGGGCTCATCAGCGAGCACCTGGTGGCTGGCCAGGCACAGCCCGAAAAGGAGATGTGGGCCTGCCCTCCAGTAGGCCCACCACCTGCAGGAGGGGCCGTAAGGGGTCAGTGCATTGTGGTATGGGTGGTGGTCAATGTGGGGAGCCTCGGCGACCTATTCCTCGGACAAATCAGCTGGCTTTCGGAACATGGAATGTGACTTCACTTTGGGGAAGGAGCCCGAGCTGGTGCGGGAGATGGAGCATTTCTGACCAGAGATAGTCGGGCTCACATCTATGCACAGCCTGGGCTCTGGATCCCAACTTCTTGAGAAAGGCTGGAGTCTTTTCCACACTGGATTTGCCTGTTGGGAGGGGCGGCCAGCTGAATTTGGCTGTTGGGGTCAAACGCCCGTGGTTTGGAGGAATCAGACCGCAGACAAAGTATTACCTTTTGTTCCTTGCAAAGGGAAGAGTCATCGAGGAGCACAAAAGGTCTCTGTCCAACTCTCTTCAGCATGCTCGCCTTTGCTTGGTTCTTCCATTTAGGAAAGTAGAGACATTGTTTCACAAACTCATTAGCTAACCACTATGAACACATAACTAACATGCCTGACCTAAACACATTTGCTGATTGCAATAATTACATTTGCTGACCATAGTAGATACACAGCTGACCGTAAGAAATTGTTTTCCAGGGAGTAATGAATTCTTCACATGACAAGGGACAGAACACTCTCTTTGAGTCGTAAGAGCAGTGCAGATAAGTTGTTTGAATTATGTATCTGCACAAAAAATGAATACAGGTGAATAGAAGCTTATTCCAATATCTCCAACATTGGCTTAGTTATAGCCCCCCAGCTCAGCAGTCAGATGTTGGAGTTTTCCCCGGTGAACGAGAGGGTTGCATCCCTGCGCCTTTGGGCAGGGACACAGGGGTCTCTCACTGTTGTTTCGGCATATGGGCAAAAAAGCACTTAAGAGTGCCCAGCCTTCCTGGTTGTCCTCAGGCGGTACTATATTGTACAACGTCTGCGGACTCCATCGTCCTACTAAGGGACTTCAACACCCATGTGGGCAATGTCAGCACTGCCTGGAGGGGTGTGATTGGGAGGAATGGCCTCCTCGACCTGAACCCGAGCAGTGTTCTGTCGTTGAACCTCTGTGCTAGTCACAGTTTGTCAACGAAAACCATGTTCGTACATAAGGGTGTCCATCAGTGCACCTGGCACCAGGATACCCTAGGCTGGAGGTCGATGATCGATTTTGTAATCGTATCATCTGACCTCCGGTTGCATGTCTCGGATAATCGGTTGAAGAGAGGGGCAGAGCTGTCAACCAATCACCACAAGGTGGTTAGATGGATCCCCGGCGGAGATGAAGCCGCAGATTCGCAGCAGGCCCAGACGTATTGTGAGATCTATTGGAAATGTCTGGCAGAGCCCTTCGTCAGAGAGATCTTCAACTTCCAACTCCAGGACAACTTCAAACAGATTCCGAGGGAGGCTGGGGACTTAGAGTCTGAGTGGACCATGTTTTCCACAGCAGTACCACAGTACCGCAAAGCTGCGGCCATGTTGCGGCGGCAATCCCCGAAGCCGGTAGTGGACACCGGAAGTAAGGAATGCCGTCAAGTTGAAGAAGGAGGCCTACCAGGCTCACATGACCTGTGGGTCTCCTGAGGTAGCTGACAGGTATGCCAAGCCAAACGTGTAACAGCCCAGGTTGTTGCGGAAGCAAAAACTTGGGACTGGGAGGAGTTCAGGGAGGCCATGGAGAAGTACTATCAGTTGGCCTTGAGGAGATCTGGCAAACCATCTCGCACCTCAGGAAGGGAAAGCAGTGCCCCTCTAACACTGTTTACAGTGATGGTGGGGAGCTGCTGACCTCAACTAAGGATGTGGTCGGGCAGTGGCAAGAATACTTCAAGGTTCTCTTCAATGCCACTGACATGTCTTCCACAGAGTAAGCAGAGGAAGCAGAGGCGGGAGACTCTGAGCTGAGGTCACTGAGGTGGTTAAAAAGCTCAATTAGGGCAAGGCGCCGGGGGTGGACAAGATCTGCCCTGAGTACCTCAAGTCTCTAGATGTTGCAGGGCTGTCATGGCTGACAGGCCTATGCAAAATCGTATGGCAGTGGGGGACAGTGCGCAAGGACTGGCAGCTGGGGTGGTGGTCTATCTGTTTAAGAAGGGGGACCAGAGGGTGTGTATCAATTACAGAAGGATCACATTCCTCAGCCTCCCCAGGAAAGTCTATTCTAGGGTACTGGAGAGGAGAATCCAGCTGATAGTGGAACCTCAGATCCAGGAGGAACAATTTGGGTCCTGTCGTGGCCGTGGAACACTGGAACAAACCCTACACTCTCTGTAAGGTGCTGGAGGGATCATGGGAGTTTGCCCAATGAGTCCACATGTGCTTTGTGGACTGGGTCCCTCGTGGTGCTCTCTGGGGGTGCTCAGGGAGCAAGGAGTCCATGGCCCCTGATTACGGGCTGTGCGGTATCGGTATACTACCAGAACAGGAGATTGGTTTGCATCAGTGCAGCAGCGGCAGTGATGCGGTCGATGAACCAGTTTGGTTTATTTACCGGTTGATCTATGTTCCTACCCTCACCTATCGTCATGAACTTCACCCTCACCTATCGTCATGAACTTCGGTCATGACCGAAAGGACAAGATCTTGGGTACAAGCGGCTGAAATGAGCGTCCTCCGCAGGGTGGCGAGACGCACTCTAAGAGATAGGGTGAGGAGTTCTGTCATCCGGGGGGAGCTCCGGGGGGAGCTCACTGATACCTTTATGCACCGGGTGGTGCATAAAGGTATCAGTCAACCTCCCCAACGCCTGGATTTGTGATGGACATATTCAGGGGACTGCTGGGTGCAAAGAGGTAAATTTACAGTGTGTCGTTTTCAGGACCCTGTACTCTTTATTGTCGTTACAACAATTCATATTGTGTAACGAAAATACAATGGGCGCTGAGTTCCAGCGCAAGTACAAGTACTAGGTGTTTCAACTGTTACAAACCGTACAAACCGTTTTCAGGAATCAGGATTCAGGAATCATTTATTGTCATTTCAGCAATTGAATTGTGTAACGAAATTAAGGTGCCTGCATTCCGGTGTAAATATTTCAAATAGAGAAAGAAGGAGAGGAAAGAAGAGAGAGAGTTTCTATATACACAAAATAAAAACACACAATATATACATTATAAATATTGTTGTTTTTATTTTTTTCTTCACAATGTGCAAATATGGGCAATGGTCGAGTCACGCAGCAGCCGCCACTCGCTCTCATCGAGTCGGATCGCTCTGCCAACCTGCGCTGTGCCGTGCAAACCAGAGCTCACTGGCATGTAACGCTGGGTAAAGCCACGTACGGCTCGTGAAGCCATGTAAAGCACGCAGAGTTTCATTCATACCCCCAGGTATGAAAGCGGCCACTGTGAAGATAGCGGCTCGGATGACAGCACCTGTGCACATCGGGCGCTCCCGATAAAACGATCCTGAGGATCTGCCGACACTGGCAACGTCCACTACATTGTGACGGCCTGTGGGGAGACAACGTTAGAAAATGGGCCCACGTTCGAAATGAGTAAGGTGTTGGTGCAAGTGTGTGGATTCTTCGCTTTTGGTGTCACATGAAGCTTTTACACAAAATCAGATTTAATTCAAGTTAATCAGTGCTTTATTTTCTTTTTTCCCATAGGACAGCGCCTTCAGGCTAGGTATTGTTGCCCCGATCATCTCAAACGTCATCCTATTATAAGATGTGTTCGTGTGCAAATCGTGGCAGCGGCATGCAGTTGTGGCACTCCGCTGGCAAATGCGAGATGCCATGGCAGCTGCCGCAGTTCTCTGTGGCAGCTTCCGGTTCTCTGTGGCAGCTTCCGGTCTCTGTGGCAGCTCTCGGTGGCAGCTCCCGGTGGCAGCTTAATATATATATTTGATAAATATTTTAAAAATATTCTGATAAATTCGAGAGGAGTATCTTTTTGTTTTGTTGTGGGGTGTGTTTTTTTTTTTCTTACCGATGTGTTTAATAAGAAAAAACAATGCTATGTGTGGTGTAACCATTATTTGTCACAAATAGCCTAATATGTCATTATTGGAGCACTAATTGAAAAGGCCGATCTTTTTAATTTGTGAACGCTCCAGCCTCTCTGTCTTTCTATCCTGCCTCTCATTTAGTACGGCATTTACCTGCTGCGTCCGCAGCTGGCAGCTGCCGTCAATTGCCACATGACAGCCTATTTCTAGTGATTTTGATTCTCTCTCTCTCTCTCTCTCTCTCTCTCTCTCTCTCTCTCTCTCTGCTTGTCTTGTTATAGTCTATGGTTATCAGCTGCCTCATCAGCGCATATTTTAGGCTATGTGTAGAGATATGGGCTATCTGTGTATGTTATGTATATTATTCTACAACAACGGACACCAAAAGCTCAGAAGAGGTAAGATCTTCTAACAAAATCTCCCTCTCTCTCTGTCTCTCTCTCTCTCTCTTTTCATGTAAATTAGTTACCCAGGTTATGTGATTTATATCAAAGCAGTGATAGTGTCTTGAAAACATGCAAAAATGTGTTGCTCTGAGTACTAAATTGCCTATTAATATTATATGAAATATACAACTACAGCAAAGTTGTTCTGGTTCAATGGCTTTGCCATCATTTAGTGGACTTCATGTGCTCAAAGGCGACACTTAATGGTCAAACTTACACACAACGTTCACAATAAGGACTACATTGGGTTTACATTATCATATTGATGAGCCTTTACAAACATCTGCAACCTACACATTGAAACTTCAAGTACGGCATATATGTTTGATGTTCAAGTTTTTGAGATGGAATTTTAAAGTAAGAGATAAGTCAGGGTTTCCTTGTAAGTTGCCTACACAAAACACTTAACAGCTGGAAAAAATTATTGTTAATATAAATAAGAGAAACAATTGGAAAGTCTGGAACTACACAAATGTTTATAAAAATAAGAGATAAGTCAGGGTTTCCTTGTAAGTAGTGAAGGGAACAAATGTAGAAGTGACAACAACAGGATACAGGTGGCCCATCACAAGATGGTCCAGACGATCAAGTAGACGCCCTCGTCATGTGGGTTACATTCTGTTCTGCTATTCTGCTATTGCTCGATGTGATGTGTGTGTTCAGCAAAACTTTGCATCGCTCAAGATAGATTGACCGCCCAGTGACCCCATGTGTTCTGCTTCGCAACACAATTCTGTGAATCAAACGACGCCGGCTCAGACATGTGTACCCCACCTCAATAGTCACAGACACCAGAAAACAATACCTTAAAAGGGCAATGTCTTGAAGATGCTCTGGGCGTATTTGTCCTATATAACCTGCTCGTAACCATCGCTTAAACGGATTACTGGATTGCTGAGGGCATTGCCTGTGATCCCCACCATTGCAATTGTGCTTCATAAAGGATTGTGATGACAACTCCACATTGAGACTCTGACTCATTCCTCTTCTGCATCAACCAACAACATCAAGATGCTGAAATAGCTGAAATAGCAAAAGAAAGAAAGAAAGAAATAGCTGATCTTCAACAATTTGGGGACTCGTCTGGGATGCAGTGAAAGAGGACAATTTGACTGAATTGACGGATGTGTGATTGACGACTGAGGACAAGGATTGACCGGTCTCAATAAAAGGTAAGCGGAAACCTGTTGACTCAAGAGTCCGAATTCTGCAAAATTGAACATTATTCCAAATTTCCTTGTTCGAAGTTGAAAATTACATGTCATTAAATTAAGGGAGTAATAGATGTGGGAGTGATTGTTGTATAAGAAGAATTTCCTGAGTCGTGGTGGACTCCATCAGTTGTCCAACGGAGCATTGATTTACAACTGGGTTAGAGGCCCGGGGAACTGAGGAATCCCCGAATTCTACTGGGTTCGAGTCCTGGAGTTTGACACTCCAAATTCTTTCCTGAGTTGTGGTGGACTCCATCAATTGTCTGACAGGGCATTGATTTATAACTGGGTTAGAGGCCCGGGGAACTGAGGAATCCCCGAATTCTACTGGGTTTGAGTCCCGGAGTTTAACACTCTAAATTGTATTGGGTTCGAGGCCCGGATGAATATTGTATATTCTTTCCGAATTAAAGTGCGTTTTGGTAAAACAACGTAATTGTCAGGGACATCACGAACGATT
>OMPJ01034709.1:16718-49547 GCA_900312935.1 Carapus acus | reverse complement strand
TTTTTTTTATCTCATGCGTGTAAGGGTCTGGATTTAAGATCGGTGTATTCACCAAAATGATCTTGCTACGGTCGTGTCGCCACTCTTGGTGCAGTTCGACACGGTTCGACACGGTTGATTAAAAAAACAACAACAAAAAACAAAAAAACAAACATTTAACCTAGCCGCCTCAAGCTAACCGTTACGTCATCCACAGGCAAACCCAACAGGCAATTGCCGTCACATAACGTCAACTTTTCTGAAATCGGGGGAAAAAACAAGCAACTTGTAAGGTTAAGAGCAGAACAGGTCACCGACATTGTCACCCAATGTGTTGGGCTGTTTAAGACGACATTATACAAAAAGACCACAGAGTGGCAGTGTTTGCTCATTTTCATTTGCCGGGTGAAATTCATTACCCGTTACTTGCCAACTGTCCGGGTATTACACGAATAACGTCAAATATTTTAGCCACGGTGAGCTAGTTGCTGCGGTGAAATTTTGGATACCCGAACTAAATAGTCGGGTGGAATCGGTATTTTAGTATTTCAGTATGTTATTTGTGTGTTTTCTTAACTCTCATTGGTGAGTGACATAACTTGACACAAGTGAAATAAACTCACCTCAAATCACGGGAGGTTACAGATGCTATCTGCGTTCAGATGGTTTTTATCAAGATGGCGGGGTGACTTGGGTTTTGGAAAATTTGGAATCGGAATCAGGAATCTTTCGTTGGCATCAAAGCAATTCCATTGTGAAATCAAGGTGCTGAGTTCCGGTGCAAAAGGAATAAAAAACGATTTTAAGAAATCTACACGCAAAAGAAATATAGGCAGACAGTGTACACAGTATAAATAGACGGTATAAATTGTAGCAGCAATGATGGAATGTGTAGGGTTGACCGGTTTCTTATTGTGGTTGGAAGATGTAGCATTTCACTGTTTTACTCTTATTTGATGAGGTGACATATGGCGGCGGGGTAAAAGCTGCTCCTAAGTCTGGTTGTCCTTGTCCTTATTGCTCACGTTTGCCTGGGGGCAAACGTTCAAATTTACAATAAATAACAATGAATGATAAGACTTCGGCACATTCAACATTGAGATGTGCGCTGAGTGATCGATGTGAATATCTGAACACATGCGTCAATCCGTTTAATTTTTAGTGGCCGTCCAATCTCAAATATGCTACGGAAAGACGGCGGCGGAATAACAAAAAACGCAACTCCTAAGCGGAAGTTGCATGATTGTTCTTTCAGCAGTTGTCGTAAAATTGCTAAATTACAACTGTCGCGTTTGATCAAACTTCTACATGGCGAGATAGGAGATTCGACTCAAAAGTTAGAAAATAAAATAGGATAAAAATCCACTGATGTCAAATTGCTTACACACAATAGCTTGGTTGAATTATGAAATAAGAGGACACTGCCGTGTTTGTGCGGTGCCACCATCTGTGAAAACACACAAACACACAAACTGTAAAATAAAACTGCGAGTAGTTCGCGAGATACAGTATATTACCCAGAAAAGTCACATTATTTGTTCGAAAAGCCGTGAAAATTACATATTCTGCAACAATAAGAGTGTAAATTGTAATTTTCCGCCACGGAGCTTAAATAAAGAGTGTCTTTCTGTCTTTTTTTTCTGTCTTTCTTTTTTTGTCTCTCTAATTACGAGGTGCACCTGAAGGCTTCAGCGTCCGGGAACTGGCTCAGCCTCACGTGACTCCGGTCAGCTGATATAAAGCTCGCCTACTGTTGCACAGCAATAACACTCCGGCCGCGCTGTGTCATTGTGTCCTCTGCCTGATTTTTAAGTGTCATATTTGTGAGAAATGAAGATTTTAAGCATTTTTGTTTTTGCGGCGTTGGCTTTGACCAACGACGCGCTAATTCGGTAAGTAGAAATCAGCTTTTGAGCAGCCCTTAAACTCATCAGCACTTGTATTTGATGGTTAGCTTAGCTGTTCCGAGCCGCCCAACTACTTGAAAATACCCGGCTTTCAGGCGTAATAACGAGCAAACACTGCCGTCGGAGAGTCAAAATTTAGAACTTTAAGAGTAGTAGGGGAGTAGAACACTATGATTTCGTACAACGCAGCACAGAAAAACAAACCTTATCAACCGCAGCTGCGCAGTTGGTCCTTGCCCACGTTATCAGTATAATGTCAATATTACACCTATTCCGTAGTTTAATGTGGGCCAGAGCAGCGCCGTCGAACTCGTACTTGCGTTTTATAGATTCTTCATACCATTGTTAGTGATGTATGTGAGTGCTTTGTCGCGCCAATAACTGTGTCTCGTTTTATCCTCGTAGAAATCAATTCAGTGTTCGAGTTAAATTTCACGATTCTGCATATTGCCCAGAATTGGGTATCATTGTCCATATCACACAATTCTTATTTGGTCGTTGTGTGTGGTCTTTGACTTGAATTTCTCATCCTTTGTCTGTTCACCTATTTGATGAGATGGTCGCTCTGAGATTGAGCATGAAATCTGTTTTTCCCTGCTTCGCCCTACATTGACAGCTATCCGATTTTTTTGCCTGCAATTATTGCAGGAAAACGAATAACTCTTTATTTCAACTGCTTTTCAGAATTGTCAGTGAAAATTACGAGTGATGCAAACCGGCATTGTTTTCTTGTGTTTTTTGTTTCTGGACTGGCAATTTACTTGATGCACACTTCTGTTATCTCACCCATGTGGATCGGCACCTGCAACTTGATTTTTTTTTTCTCTCAGTAATCTGTTTTTATTCTAGGATGTGGTAGATTTAATCATTTGGAAAATTATTCCATAGATCCATGGAAATTGCATTGACAATGCGGTGTGTTGTTGTGATCACAGCTCTAAATTGGGTGTCACTCCTGTTGGGGAAAATACAGACCCAGCAAAAAAAAAAAGGGGAAAAGGTTACAGATGAGTAAACAGACTGTAAGTTAAACAGAGAATTTTCCTTGGACATTAGTACTCACATCCATGACAAATGCTGTAACAATGCAGAGACTGTTGTTGTGGTCACAGCAGTAAATCAGGTGTCATGCTTGTAAGGAAAAAAATGTGTGTGGGGAAAAAAAAGCCCTGTCACAGATTAGGGAACAGCCACCTGGGTGGCTCTCCATCTCTAAAGCTGTAACTAAGTGAAACAAACATGTCTCCTCTTCCCAGAATTCCCTTGACGAAGTTCCGCTCCATCAGACGCGAGATGACGGACTCCGGCCTGAGCATAGAGCAGCTTGTGGGCAACCAAAACTCCCTCAAGTACAACCTGGGCTTCCCTGCCAGCAGCGCTCCCACTCCAGAGACCCTGAAGAACTACCTCGATGTGAGTCGGCCAGCAAACCCCCAGATGCCTGAGTCTGCACTTTCCTTCCTTGCTCTTTCCAAAACTTAAAAGCCAAGCCGAGGTCAGCGAAGAGAGTCACAAAGGTTTACTTGTGTGAACAAAAAAACTTTGACCTGCACTGTTGATCCCTGCTGAGCTGAGAAAATTCAGACTTCTGTGCCACTCCAGACAAATGTTTGGTCATGGTCTTAAGAAAAAAAAAAAGAGAGGTTTATTTGGTCTCACTTTGTCCTATCTAGGCTCTTTGTCACACGAATGTGATAGAGGAAGCTCGTGACGGCTGACTCAGAATACACTCATACACATTGAGATTTGAGCCACTGATGTGTACTGTCTGTCAGTGAGTGTGGTCGGCTGGTTGACTCGATAGATGTTTACGGAAGAGCACAAACACAAAGTAACACCAAGGCCCTCAAATCAAAAGTAACAAACTGCTGCAGTGTTTTATACTTCATGTGAACTCGTCCACTAGGAAGTAACAGGTTTTTATGCCCTCCATGATGAAGCAAGTGGGTGGCGGAGCTGGAATGACTTCGCAAAAAATGGAGAAAAAAAATAATCGCACAAAGCAGAAGTTTGGACGAGGAAGCGAATCACGCCAGGTCGATTTTTGCAAAGTCACAGGAAACTAGACATGATTAACTCTGAAATCATTAGAGCTGCAAAAATCTGAACACACACACACACACACACACACACACACACACACACACACACGGGTGTAATGATTCACAGTTGCAACCCCAGACTTTGAATAATCACATGTCAACTACTTTGCCTGCCTGGTGCCCCCTGCATACCACTGCGGATAGAAATGAGGCTGTCCTCCCCATACACACACATACACGACCTCACCACCACCACCACCACCTTCTCTTGCTAACCTTCCAAAACCTTGTGATAATCTGTCTTCCCGGATACCTGTAATAGGATTCAGACTTGTTTACTGGCAGGGATTTAAAATGTAGGCCTACGGCAAATCTGGCTGGCCAGCGGCTTTTAGGATAACATTAATTCTTGTTATTGACGATAACATTTCCGTGTTTTGGTCTCCCCCCATCGATGGTGACCAGGCCCAGTACTACGGAGACATCACCCTCGGCACCCCGCCGCAGCCTTTCTCCGTGGTGTTCGACACGGGCTCGTCCAACCTGTGGGTTCCATCGGTCCACTGCGCCATGACCGACATCGCCTGCTGTATGTGGGTTTTCTACGTTTATTCCCGGGAAATGAAATGTTGCGTCTGCCTTAAGTTCTAAAATGTTTTTTTTTTTTTTTTTTTCTCCTCTCGATCAATCGCAGTGCTCCATAAGAAATACAACTCTGCCAAATCCAGCACCTACGTGAAGAACGGCACCGCTTTTGCTATCCAGTACGGCTCTGGTAGTTTGTCAGGCTACCTCAGTCAGGATACATGCAGCGTAAGGGGGACGCACACACACGCACACACTTTATATCTCTATCGATTTCAAATCGTCGATTGCCATCCTCCAGATCGGAGATCTTGCTGTGGAGGACCAGGTCTTCGGAGAGGCCACAAAGCAGCCTGGAGTGGCGTTCATCGCAGCCAAGTTTGACGGGATCCTGGGCATGGCCTACCCCCGCATCTCTGTGGATGGGGTGACGCCCGTGTTTGACAACATCATGAGTCAGAAGAAGGTGGAGCAGGACGTCTTCTCCTTCTACCTCAACAGGTGGAGAAACCGTTCAAATTGAAATGCAATTAGAACATCTGGGGTGGTGGTTTTAAAAGACCTTTTTTTTAAAGATGCTTTTTCAGTCCTTCTTTAAAAATGCAAGAAGCTGAGGTAGGCATGGGTTTTTGAATTCTCCCGTTGAGAGGAAAAAAAGTAATGAGGAGGCAACCAAGCTCCTCCCATGACCCAGACGATGGAGGACATTGATATCATCTGTTGCACAAACGTAGCACTTGCCAGCCATGTTAACCAGCTCCCTTGTTTAACCAGGAATCCCGATACCAACCCTGGTGGCGAGCTGATTCTTGGAGGAACTGATCCCGAATATTATACCGGAGAATTCAACTACGTGGATGTCACCCGCCAAGCCTACTGGCAGGTCCACATGGACAGGTGAGCGTGCCAGCAGCAGCACCTACCTCAGTTTTTAGATAGAAACTAGATGCTGGATTTGAGGTGGACCCAGTGGAAATTCCAGATGAGATATTGCATTAATGTGAACGCAGTGTCTAATGGAGGCTAATCAGGATTACGTTTTCGATTTGTTATCAATTGAACATGCTGCACACTACTGCTGACACCCTCTGGTATGAAAGCTCTTATTTGTCCATCTTGTGGCTGTCTCAAAGCAGCTCGTCTTCCCACAATGCAGCATTTCCTAGGTCGTACTGTGGCCTTCGTTTCCTTTGTCGATCAAAAATTGTGGCTGAATAAAATGCGTGCTTTTTTACCGCCTGCGTTCCTGTGTCCCCGCAGGATGTCCGTGGGCGGCCATCTGACGCTCTGCACCAGCGGCTGCGAGGCCATCGTGGACACGGGCACGTCCCTCATCACCGGCCCCGCCGCAGAGGTGAAGGCCCTGCAGAAGGCCATCGGAGCCACTCCAATCATCCAGGGAGAGGTGAGACCAAGGCTTTGTTCCCCCTGGCGTTTTTGAAAATTGTTGTTTGACCTTTGACCCCTCACCTGCTGCTGTGTCTTTTTCAGTATATGGTGAACTGTGACAAGATTCCCTCCCTCCCTGTTATCACCTTCACCCTGGGCGGGGTGGAGTACAGCCTGACTGGAGAGCAGTACATCCTCAAGGTCAGTGTGTGTGTGCGGGTCTCTGGCCAACAGGGGGCGACAGATCATCAGCTTTTTTTCTTTTTCCCACTTGAAACAATGCAGCCCTGTGTCTACATGATGTCACTAAACAATACAAGGGCCTCTCTGTTCCATTTGGCCAGATTTGTTGTGCAAGGAGTAATTGCTCACACATCCCATCGACCGTTTTGTTGTCCCAGTTCCATTTTAAACATTTCACGCTGTGTTTATCAGACGTCGTCCCTCCCTTTGCTGACTGTTTGTCTTTGTCTGCCCAACCATCCAGGAAAGCCAGGCTGGGAAGACCATTTGTCTGAGTGGCTTCATGCCTCTGGACATCCCCCCTCCTGCCGGTCCCCTGTGGATTCTGGGCGATGTTTTTATCGGCCAGTACTACACCGTGTTTGACCGGGAGAACAACAGGGTGGGCTTTGCCAAGTCCAAATGAGCTGGTCTCGCTTTGGAGCAACATTGCGGGTAGTTGTGTTTGTGTGTGTGGATCAAAGTTTAACAAAAAAAAAACGACCAAGAATCAGCATTTGTAAAATGGAACTTTGCCGCACATGCTACAGTTGCTTTGCAATCACAGCTGTATTTAGCCATGGAACTTTTGAGTCCACCTGCACTGAAGGGGAGGGGGTGGGCGAGTTTGAGAAAAATGCAAATTTTATGATTCTGAGACGAATGTGAGAGAGGAGAGTTTAGATAGTTTGCTGAGTGTTTGCTGTGTTGTGTAATTGCGTGACTGTCTTGGTACTGCCCCGCTGTTTGTTCTGGCATCTGTTGCAGCTTCTACTGTTTAATTAATCAGGGACACGCTTCTTGTGCAACAGAAAATAATTTGGATTTGTGAAGACAATTTGTTCCCTTCAACTGATGTTTTCAAATGTACTGTAATTGGCCTAAATAAAGATATGGGGGGGAAAACTGGCACCACAAGACGCACACTCTTACTCAACTATCCAACAGGTGGATCCACTATACGCCACTTACACAACTAATATGAATGGATGGATAAACGCACATAACAAATAATCTAAAAACTCACGTGCAACAAGTCGCAAATTGTGCTGAATCCAGATGATAATGGTTTTCTTAGAAATACAATATGAACCTTTTTGATAACAGAAGGTCCTAATTTCTGTATGAACATCCAGGAAGTCTTTTCCTAAACTCGACAAACCCATCAAACTTTATTATTCCCTCAAACTCTCTACACCAGTCACCACAGTGTACAAAATGTCAGCAATATATATTAAAAACATATTTCCAGAACAAGTTATTTTACTGATCGTGCCCAACACAAAGTTCAGACATACCTCCTCAGCTGTTTAGTAATCGGATAAAATATTTGTTTGTCGCTCCTCATTTGACTTACCGTAACATCCCGGCACACCTGATTCTGTTTAGTAAAGCTTATACTAAATGTGTACAGTCCCCATCAATTTGACCCTTGACCGCATGGGTTGCTGTCCAGAACGTTTCTTTGTACATACTTATAATCTGCGTGCCAGTGACCCAGAAAACTCCCCAAAACACAAAAATGAGCAAGTGATGGAGCACAACCTTTCACAGTGAGTCAAAAATTATTAGATGGTATCTGGTGATATCGTTTCGACGTTGAGTTTTCTCTGGTCGTTGCAGACGTTAGAATGTCCCGAGCAAGAATGGCGCTCGCGGTAGCTGAGTTCCAGGTCCCGACGCGGGCATGTAGATGACCAGAGGGCCGACATCTGCCTCTGCTACGTCCAAGATGTGACAATAAAACAACCAGCATTCGACTTTGTCCAGTCCGCACGACCCGAGACCTCTGCTCTGACCTCTGACCTTTGTTTTTTTTTTTTGTTTTTTTAACGCTCTCAGCCCTCCTTCTGGCCCCCCTGCTCCTCCACCTCTTCCGCCGCTGCTGAGTTGGAATTATTCCCACGGTCCTGTGTCTCGCTGGGCTTTGCGCTCTGATTCTCCTGCCCACCGTCGGACTCGGACTGTGGTGCCTCCGCTTCTCTCGCCTCCCCTTCCGTCTGCACCTCCCCCTCCAGCTCCTCCTGCGTTTCCTCCTCCACCCGCTCCACTGTGTCGGGGATAATCTCCACCTCTATGTCCGACGAGTCCTCGATCTCTTTGAACCAAACGCTCTTCTGACCCTCCTTCCGCTTTTGCTTGGCAAGGATGGACCTCTTGCCGAAGTCGTCCCCGTCCCCTCTCTCCCTCCTCTGTCTCATGGAGGGGCTCCCCTTCGGCACGTGGTTGGTGAAGACGCCGCAGGAGGAGCAGTGGCGGCTCCGTCTCTCCAGGGGGATGATCCGTCCCCACGATGTGGACACGGTGCTCCTTTTGGGGAGAAGGTTGTTCCAACGTTTTCCCCCTCCACGACCTGGGTCCACGTTTTCGTTCTGGAAGCCGTCGTTGGTGAACTGGAGGGAGTCTCTGTGCCTGGTGCGGTGCTGGTCTGACTCAAGACACGGGCCGAGGCACTACGGGTAGAAGAAAGGCTCATGACGCTGATGAAAAATACATTCGTGCAACTCAGCAATCAAAACCTGACTTACTTTATCCATAATGGTCTTCCCTCTATACAGCCGAGACACCAAGTAGCCAATCACAATCAGGCAAAGCACCAGCAGGGCCGCCATGACAAGGCCCAGCAGCGCCATGTCCCCAGCGCGGTAGCCAACATTTGAGGGAGAGGGAACGGCAACCGCTGCAGAGGGGAAGAATTTTCATTTTCCATTTGGATGTAAAGCTAAAACAAGGGTACATGTAAGACCACTAAGGATGCAAGCGTGTGTTCTGTGCATGGGACGTGGAAAGACACTCGCAATACAGGAGGAACATTTCGAAACATCCTTTGTAATGATCTCACCGGGTATGACCTGTACTGAGAGCGCCGCTGTGCCGATCTCTCCGGTTGTCGTGTCCACTGCTCTGAGCTGTGGGAGGGAAATATGTCGCGTCACTCAAGTGAATTTCATAGTAACAAACAACCTTTGAGGAGCGGAGGTGTTCTTGGATTTTTATTCTAAGATTCTAAGACTATTAGTGTTCAGTTATTTCAAGGTCATGCAAATACTTAATCACCTGAAGTGCGAAGGATTCGGTCTTGACAACTCTCTTGAGGATAACAAAGCCCTCCGAGGTCACGTTGACGTAACTGCTGTACTGCACCTCGTACTTCACATCAGGATTCACTCCCTGGCAGGCACACACACACACATACGCACAAATTAAACAGTTTTAGCGTGATGTCAGTGTACACATGAAACTTTTCCTCGATTGTACAGAATTAAAACAGCTTTTAACTGTTCTATATAATCTGATCTTTTCCTTATTTTTTAGGGAAAAACATTTGTGTTGTGATGAATCTAAAATGTCAATTGGTGCAGTGTCATTACCTTTAAACGCTGCTACAATGCTCCTATTTCTCTGACTTCTATTCATAAATTCTAGGCTAGAGATCCCTTCAACATCATATCTTGCAGCATTAGAAAAGTCATTAGAAAAATATTCATAAACCCTGATATTCCATTCTTGTTATCAGGAACACTTTGGAGTGTTTGCTGTGTTCTTGCTTCTGATTGGCTCCTCTAAAACAAGATTGTCAGCTTGTGTTGATTTATTAAAAATCAGAATTTTGCAGTTAGTCAGTAAGTAAACAGGACTCACAGTGGCAAAGTCCTCGTCCCGGGCCCGGACCCTGAACGGTCTGTTGGAGCTGCGATCTCGTAGGATCATGCTCTCTGGCACGGAGTTACTATAAATAAATCCCTCAAAGCGCTCCTTCTCAAAGCGAGGAGGGTTCCTGCTCTTCTTCATCACCTCGATGTTCACCTGGGTCACTGCGAACTGATCCCTGTTGTTCACCTGAGAGGCCTGTGCAGATGTGGAGAGAGCGAAGTGTATGAGACGGTGCAGCCGTAACACACCCCGAGTTGGTGAAATCAGTGTTTTGCCACATCTGGGCTGACATGCTAAACATCTGGGCACATTCATTACCAGCACTGTGAGGGTTATGGGGCCCACGATGTCTGCAGCTTTGGTCATGGTGATGTTGCCGGTCTCCTCGTCGATCTGGAATATGTTGCCATCGTTTCCTGGAGATGGAAAAAAAATCCCCAGAGGTCAAACATGAATTTGTCACTAGTGGCTCAGCATGGTGGACTTCAACTTTTGCAGATAATCTCAACAAAATGTGTGAGTGAGCCAGCGAGTCACGCGGTTGATTCAGGTTAAACCTCGGAGGATCCTGTAGCTGATCTGTTCGCTCCTGTTCTTATCTCCATCCCTGGCAAACACGGGCCCTGGCTCCAGAACCAGAGGACCCTCCTGCACAGCAAGAATCACAAACAACTCAGTCTGCAACATTAACAGTAGTAACTAAGCTGCGTCTGCCTCAGGCCTGATAACAGCAGGAGGATGTTGAAGCATTAGCGCAGTGAGAGACAGATTCTAACAAACTTGGCAAATGTAGTTATTTTCAGCCTCTGACAATTTTCGCCTTTGGTCGTTCAACTCATACATGAATTCTCCTGAAGTCACACTGTACAGCAGCTCAGAGGGAGAAAACCAAAAACTAAGATTTTGGTCCAAAATTTAAATCAAAAATTACACACGTGATCTCACTTCCATTTGCAGCTTATGAGTGGTCCAGTCGTATCCCCTAAGACATTTATAAATTACATTTCCAAGCTACTCACCAAGTTAGACGCTTCAAATATGGAGGAATTTCAGCAATTCTCTAGATGTCTTTCCATCAACCAAAGTAGTAAATGTGCAAATTTGTTTGCCTGCTCTCTTTATGTAAATCCATGTCTTAAGCAGCATGAACACAAGAAACTCTGACGTGTTTGATGAAGTCCTGAACACCTCAGCACGAGGTCATCACCGCCTATGGCGTCTATTCCCTTTTTTTTTTTTTTTTTTTTTTTGGCAGATACAATGCAATACAGAGCTCTGTGATGTGGAACTGTCTGTCATTTTGACAATTCAAAGAAAATTATCAGCAAACCTTCGGAGCTGTGTACAGAATTTGGTTGCTGGCAGGGGTCCATGGAGAGAGTTGCCAATTAAAAGCCAGGCTTAGGGGATTATGTGCCGTATAAAAAAAACTAATATTTCACAGAAGCTGGTGAGCAGATTCAGAAATTGGCGGACACAGCAGGACCACAGCAAATGAAAGTCAGAGTTTCACATTTCTGACAGCTTTAACTATGTTCTAGGCATGGTAGTCTACCCATCCTATGTATGAATCCATCTGTTCTCTCAAAATCTCCTCTTTTGGTCCTTCTCTAGCAAAATGTATTCTCATCGAACAGCCATTGATCTGCTGTAGAGCAAATTTTTCATCATTCATTAGCAAGTTGTGACACTGACCTCTTTCTCAGTCAGATTGACTTTGCACCTGTATCCGGTGCTGACACACAGTTTGGCGGGTCCCAAGGTGGTCCTCATGCAGGGCTGGAACCACGGCGGGCGGTTATCCACGTCTTTAACGTGCACCGTGATGGCAGCAACGGAGGTGAAGAACGGCTGGTCCGTCGAAGAGCCGTCCAGGGTGTCCTAGGACAGACCAGACAGCTTTTATTAGCCACTGGTGGAACAGAGCCGTAGTGTCTCCTGGACAATACATTGGAAATACGAATTTGTGTGTGTGTGTGTACCTGCACGTGCAGAACCAGTGAGATCTTCTGGATGGCATCGTAGTCCATTATGCTTTTAACCAGGATCTTTGGTGTGTGGACATTCTCCAGGCGGAAATACTTGTCCTGGTGCAACACAGAAATCTCACCACAGCTGGATTCCTCATCATCTTCTCCGACACCGTCCTTAATCTTTTTATTCCCGCGGATATTAGACACAAGTGTGCACACAGCTGTTTGAAATCTACTCAATAATTTGTTGTCATCTAAAAATTAAAATTTTACTTTGAGACAACATTCCGTTGATGCTAAGATTGACTCAATGAATTCTAAAACAATCCTCTGATGATACATGCTCAGAGAAAATATCAAAGTTCATGATTAATTAAACAAATTCTGGGGTTGTTTTGGTGGAACACTTGATCTAATCCCAAACATGGCCAATTTTTCTGTGTCCAGCCTCACTACGCTTGTGTGCGTAAAATACTAACGTTGTTAAATTTAAACCACCTGGGGCGTTTCTAAGGGAAACGTGAATGAAAACTTGTTTCTATGGCGATTGCAGCACTGCCACGTCTCCGCAGCGCCACTGGTTTGTGTCTTACTGTTGCAGACTCTAAGCGATAGTACAGCGGATGTGAATCCACGTCTGTGGCCTCAATAAGCCCCACGCTGGTGTTCACAGGAGTGAGCTGCAAGAGGGAAACGTCATTAGACGAATGTCGGTCGATGGCCGACGCGGTGAGTAGAGATGAGGACACGCAGATGGCTAAGTGGCGCTCACCTCATTCACCTCCAGCACGTAGTGGTTTTGCAGGAAGTTTGGAGGATTATCGTTCACGTTCTCCACTAAAATCTCAACTGATTCGTTGACCTTCCACGGTGGAAAAACAGCATTAGAAAGCTTTTAAAGGTCTATCTGAGCAGCCTTTGAAATCAACTCACAGGGATGGAGTCTGGGCGGCTGCACTGCACCCACACCAACAGAGCTTCGCTGGGCAACGACTGTAAGGGACCAAATCGGCTATATCAACACTGGTACAGGAGCTCTAACGGAAATTAACGTCTTCTGTTCTTATGGCCTCATATACACACCCGGGCTGTCAGGTGCAGATCTCTCTGGATTCAAAGTTTATGTTTATCTGTCCTTACACACTATTACCCTTGTTAGAGAACTCATCGCTTTGTATTTTGGCATTAGTATACCCAAATGCGCCTCAGTTAGTTGGTGAGTAGTTGAAATATAGCATCATGACAGCAGTCCGAACGTTTGCCAATGCCTAGCGGATTATATCACTATTTGAGGGACATGTTACACCATTTGTTTAGCACCAACCCATATTAGCACAGCACAGCACAGTAACGCCACCTCCTAGATTAAAGGTGGCACACATGATTCAAGTTGCGCACCTCATAGTCCAGGCCTTTCTTTACCATGAGGGCGTCTGCTTTCAGGTAGAAGAGGTCCTCAGGGTTCACCGTGATACTTAGCTCTACATCATCGTCAGCCTCGATACTTGCAACTAAGATGTCTGCGGTGTTGTTTTCTGGGACTGACACAGGGCCTGGAGGAACTGTGCAGACTGCTCAGGGATTGGAGAAATACACGAAAAAACTGTCAGTTACAGATTGTCTCACTAAATGACGTTAGCGCTGAATTTAAAAACTGGTAAAACATTTCAGACTTCATCTTAAAACTGATGAGCTCACACGCTGAGGTGTTTCCATACGCTGATATCAGCTGCTACACCACCATAGTGGATCTACTATAGTTGTGTCGACCTGCACTGTTATCCCGCTTTCATCGCACATTCTCAACACTTACACCTCAAAATATCAAATCCCAATCTTTACCCTACAATGTCTCACACTCAAGGACATACACACGCGCACACACGACACCGGGCACAGCTTGACCAGCATCCCAAGCTGCCCTCCTGCCCTTGCAGGCTGCCATCGACACGGTCCACAGGTGGCGGTTCCGCACTTACGTCTCTGAGCCGCACTTGGTGCACAAAAGCAGGCAGCGAGGAAGCATCCAAAGAGAGCGTTTGCAGATTTGGTCTTCAATTTTAGTTCCATGTCCCGATTACAGACGCACCAACAAATGAAGTCCTGAGGAGGATCAGGAACCCGTGGTACCAGCTGGTACTTCTCCACATAATGCCCCGTCTGTGCTGGCCGGCGAGTGGGAGTCGACTACAGTTGCAATGTTTGTGACTTCATCTTACGGGCATATATTGCATTAAGTGTTTGCCAGCAGTGGACGAGCAGCCTCCCACGAAAATACTTGCATCTGCTTTAGCTTGGACGGGTCCCTCTGTGTCAGTGACCCAGCTGCATTCTGGGAGGAATCCGCTAGAGGAACGCAGGGCAGTCCAAAATGTTTCGCACATATCTGAGGGATGAGCCTGAAGGTCACACAGACCTGCTCAAAGTGAGTGGCAGCGATGGAGGCATGTGTTTGTACACATCTGCAGCAGAAATACACACATTTCAAACTGATACAAAGACAAATGGAGGGAAAATAGTGCGGAAATGTCTCAGTTTCGCAATTAAACAGAAGCGGTCCAACAAATTGATTGGTCGATGTAGAGGCATGGCCTCGGAAAGAGACTGAGCCTTACTCGTTTAGTCTGCAGTTTCATACATAAATGCAGAAGATGCTGCAACGAAAACCGAAAACTGCACAATGGGAGACTTATTCAACAATAATTAAAGATAATATCCACTGAAAATACCTATTCAGTGTTTTGCTTGTGTGGGATCTCATTATCTGCTAAGCTGAATGTTTTTATGCCGCTGGCTGTGACTGAAGCTGGACTCTCTGTAGTTCCACGACCAGTATTCAAAATGTTCTCCGGAAAAAAGGAGGACTTACTCATCATCTTGTCTAACTACAAACTTCACTGCTTCTACCTGCCTCATCGTCTCTTTGTCTCAGCTGTCTCTGTGGTCTGACCACTTTTTTTTTTTTTTTTTTGGTGAGCTTAGAAGTCAAAAATGTTCATAATCTGTTGTTGCCTGTCACCATAGTCTCCGACTGGACTGGAACTGGGTTTGGTTGTCTTTTCTTGGTGTCCTTGTTTTTGAAGCTGCATCCCTGGCTACATTCACATTGATGTTACCTCTCTGTTGTTAGCAGCTAAAAACGCTTATCCGGACACGTCACAAGGAAGCTCCCTGTCCCTGTCCTTCCCTGTCTCCGTCCTGCGATCTTTCCGTGGTGCCAGTGGGGCCTCTGACTGCAATCAAAGTGTGTCTGTCTTCGCACTGCCACAGAGCGATTACAGTCATTCTCCTGTGTGCTCAGTTGGTTTGGTCTTTGTGACACAATGATAGAAAGTGTCACACTTGCACCATCAGGGACATGAGCAGCTGCACATGCAGTACTGTACACACAGAAACACACACACACTCACGCACGAACACAGGCACGCACGCACGCACACATTGCTGTTGTACGTTACACATAATCAACCAGTAGCCCCTCCCCTGGCTTCTCTGTGTGGGAACAACAGCCATACAGTGTTGTGATGTCACATGAAGCTCTGACATTGTGTGGCTATGCACTGACAGTGCTGGAAAACACGCCGCTACTTCTGTGTTTACTCCACAATGGAGGATTAAATCCACAATGTTTGGAAATGTAAATGTCCTGTGAGCTTTAAAGACACTGCAACAGCAAAGCTGCAGCGACCGCTAAACACTGTTTACTTCAGTTGAGAGTAAATATATGATTAATTATCACGTTTGTGAATGTAACTTAGGGAGACCACTTCTTATGCTGCTTCAGTAATTACTGCAAATTACTGCTGTTGTAGCTAATCATTTAGCAACAGCCGTGGAAAGATTTTCCTATATTTGCGAGTTGTTTTTATCTAATTACGAGTACGAAAACACTACCCAGAGCCACAGTCTACAATGGTTGGGTGAGTCTAATGTGAGGTTTGGCTGCAGCCATGTGCTTTGTGTGTTGTTGGGATGTGGGCTTGTCTGCATCCTACCCAGCGCTGTTTGAGCCGCCTCTGTTACTGCGACCCCATTTTACATATATCTCCCAGTAGAGGGCGCAATAGGATGATTCACAATGAAGTGGAGGCTTCGTGGTGAATAAGTACGACTTCCTGCATCACTACATTTGTTGAGGATTGAATTATGGTGAAGTTGATGGGTCTTCATGGGGTACGTCAGGCGCCCGCTAAAGGAAGCGAGCGCAAGAAGATGAGGAGGAAGGAGAAGAATCAGGAGCATGTGGGGATAAGATCTATGATGGAAACTCTGAGCGGCAAACCTTGCAAACTCACATGACAAAGCACAGGGCAAATTTGGCATTCATCATTTTCAAAGGTATGAAACTATCAACAGAAAATGCAGGGAACTATGCAGAGCAAATGCAAAGACTGTTGATTCAACACAAAACATAAATTTTGATCCATTTTTAGCTGACTGCCAGTCTCCATTCCTATGCCTCGGACACACTGTTCTGGCAGAGGATTTAACTGTCAGAGGACAATATTCCCCATCATTTCCTCATCCTGTTCACTAAACGATGGAGAGCGAAAATTACGTCTTCAACGCCAGGGTGAGGCAACAAGCTATACCTCATCCGCCTCACGCACTTATTTATCAAATGTTGATGATGTAACTGAAAGTTGTGTTTGTGGCGTTAACGGTGGTAATCTCATTTACAGCCCAGCTTGGAAATCTTTTTCTGCATATGGCACGCAGCTGTTTGCTTCCAGCCCTCCTGCCCTCTTTGTCTCTTTAAATTTACTGGAGCAACGATGGGAATTCAATTCAATGCGAATTTTGAAATATGCAAAAACAACAAAGTAACACTCAAAAGCAACAAAAATAAAACTGATATTCCAGACTTGAGACTTCCATTCATATTTGCCAACAAACCTTTTACTCCTCTTGCACCAAGTCTGATGACAGTACCCCACCAGATTTTGTCTTGTGACTCGATTCTTAGCCTGAATTGCCCATTAAACTTAATTTGAATGAAAGGTGGACAAAGGCTGTTCCAGGCCACATGCCACAGTCCACATTTTCTTGTTGACAGTGACAGTGAGCCATGGTGTCTGACCTCTGGCTGACCCCAAGTTGTCACACACTCTGGGTAATGGGACTGTTCACGCTGCTGGTCAGTCACTGGTGGGGTTCGGAAACAAGGGAGCCACAGGTCATGATCAGCATACGTGCAGAGGAATATTACACTGTTTGTGTCAGAAAAAAACTTGTACATCAATTTTCAAATATTTCTAAAACCTGGAAAGAATCAGGAAGGCTGGCAAACAGGACTTTCAATGTCACTTGAAAAGATTTTGCAGCTGTCACTTGTCAGTACTACAATACTTGTTTACGCTCATTCATGCCGTTAAATATTTCAGTATTTGTTCGGGGCTGTGAGCGTTAGCTTGCTGCAAATGACAACGTGAGGGGCTGTCGACAATAAGAAAACTTGACCTTTGACCTCGGACACACAACTCCTCACATGTGCAAGTATACAAACACTGAGGGTCACATCAATTGTGCTGTAATAACCTTGTTTTCTTACCCATTCAAAAACATGTCACAACCAATGTCTCATCGAGCCCTCACAGCTCTTCGGCAAATGACGCTCCATTCATTCATTTTGTCACCGATTCATTCAAAATAACGCAATCACGTTTGTGTTTGGGCAATCTGCGTCGCTGCTCTGACAGATGGCCATTCACTGCCACTCGCGACTCCCCCTCAAATTTCTCCATGAATGAGCTCGGGCCGAGCCTGGAGGAGGAGGCGGATTGACGTTGGCAACCTGGAGGTTGATTTCTGTCGTCTGAACATGTGTTTAAGGTGGACGTCTTTCTCACACCTTGAATAAAGGGTCCAGTCATGACTGACACGTTAAATGGTGTTTGCCATTCTTCGGGGTGAGTGTGAAGAACGGTGGAAAGTGGGGCAACCCATTCGGCCCTGATTTAAAGCAACACAGACTCTGATTTCATGTCTACAAAGGAATTTGAAACTGTGACCGTGATGATATTTTCAACTTTAGGTACGTCACTTACTATAATCTCTACTTGGCAGAACAACTGCTTTCACAAATTCCTACTCTTCATTCCAGTAGATTACAGTGGATCATTTCTTCAGTTTGCCACATTATTTCTTTTGTTTCCCTTTCAGGTTCAAGAATTCTATTGATCATATGCTCATTGGATGTGCAGTGAAATAAAAGTGGCAATTCTTAGTGTTTTGTTCTATTAGGCCACTACAAATTCACTGGACTGATATTTCCCAAAGACCCAATTGGTCCAGAAAGGCTGGTAAAGTACAACACAATTCAACCTAACACTATCCTGAAGGGACAGAAGTTATGAAAAATCAATGCCGATCAAGTTTCAAGTCATATTAATGAATTGTGAGATTGATCTGCATTGAGCTTCGGTGTTCATTGATGCAGTTTTTGTTAGGGATTTGTTCTGTCACATCGCTATTGCTGTTCAATTAAAATTCTTTTACACCTGGACAACTTTAAACTGGGCTGATTTCCCAAGTATCTGCTCGCGCTCACATTTTCTCTGTCCAATTTCGTTCCCCATCTGTCTCCCTCTGTTTTTTTTCTTTTTAGTCCTCTCCCACTCTCTGGAGCAAATCTGATTCTATTATTGTCAAACCTGATTTTCTCCCAATGCATGAACATGTTCCTTTGCATTTGTTGTAGCTCAGGAAATGTGGCACACTAACCCCACTTCCTCTCCTACCTTCTTTTCTACTCCGGCTTGTTTTAATGTAGTCACATTGCATGTAGGCCATTGTGTATTGTTTATTGTCTACAGAGAGCATCTGGTTTTTTTTTTCGTTATTATCAATCTTCCCAGCCAGTGTCAGGATCAATAATCCTCATTATGTTGTCAGGTTACCTCACGTCTCTTAGTTACTGCGAGCACACACACAAACACACGCGCACACACACACTTGCATGCCCGCGCTCAACATACCGCCTTGTACAAATTAGTCTGATCCCATCAATCAGCTGTGTCTCAAAGCGTTCCTACAGCTTATGAATTTTTCAAAACCTGTCTCTTTGTCAGACAGCACGCAGGGCTCCGATGTTTTAAAATATCACGTGAAATCCAGAGGCGCAGTTCTTCACTTCAGTGACTCATCTTTCTATTTTCTACCTACACAGGCAGTGAGGGTAGGGGTGTGGAACGACCTATGGCTTTTTAATTAAGATCACCACAGGGCTCGCAACAGACGAGATTCGCCAGGAAAACGGCGGTCAAATGTCTGCATCTTATTAACTCAACGCTGGACTGAGGACAGAGAGCTTGGAGGATTTCAACAATTGCCCGTAGTTTTAATCATGCTTTGTATGCACCCTTGAATACATACCCACGCAATTGCGCCTGCGATGTGCTCCACTGATGACGCAGCATCACTTGTGCTCGCAAGTAAGGCTGGTGATACTCGGTGGCGTCATTGCAGCCTTGGATTTGTTTTTCACCAATTTTTTTTTTCTTCCAGTCAGTCCATTCATTACTTAAGGCATTGAAGGTGAGCGCAAAAACAACAAATGTTTTCAAACTGTGATCAACTGCCGTTCTGGCCTAATGTCCCGATGACTTTAGTTAATGTGAACATTTGCCATGCTTCTCTAAATGTTGTTGCCTCTCCCTTTTCTCCTCAGGCTCTGTGACAACATGCAATGAGCTAATTCTGGATGATTTTATTCTAATGATATTCACTCCACCGCAACGGCCGGGACATTTCGAGAAAAATGTCAAACTGGTCAGCTGTTGTTGCACCATTTACATATCCACTATTACCTGGTGCGAGAGAGAGAGACCTGTAAATCCAACTGCTGCATTAAATTTGCAGAAATAGTGAAAGGAAACCGACAGAGCGAATGCTTTTGTAATGGCGACTGCGTCAATAACACAACTACACTACAACTTCCAAATACCAATGTTTGCACGGATCTTTACGAGAGACTTTCCTGTCCAATTTATCCTCTACATCTTACTTGTTACGCCTCAAACATTTTGCCGAACTCACATGGTGTCTCTACATAGATAATGTTCTCCTGTACCTCCGTTCCAATATGTCATATGTCGACATGTAATTGCTGCTGGATTGTGCTCTCTAACACACAATGGTTCCAAAGAAGCCTCAGCTGCTTCTTATGCCTGAAAGCAGCTGTTCTATTGAACCGTATTGATGGGGAGATCGGTTGTTCTGACCTTACACAGGCTGACACGGAACCTAAGGACTGGGCTGCCATGGCTTAATTGGCACCCAGCTGGACTGGACATGGTTTGCTGTGTTGATAAACTAACTCAGTCTCTCGGTCTCTCCCTTGCATCCATGGCGGCAAACTGGTTTCCTGTCAACTTAAGAAAGAATGGACAGTTTGTAAAGGTCATACACAGATATTCCAGTAACGATAACAAGGCTGGAATGAGCAGTTAGTGGTGCTTGTGATGTCAGTATAGGGACAAAACGATTTATATGTTACATTACAAAGATTCAGTTAAGAATAGTTAATAGTCAGTGGAACAAACACATCTTGGAATGTGGGCAATGGAGAAATTCTATATATTAGAACCTTGAGACCTTGACATATGAGCAACTCAACATTTTTTTTTTGAGATGCAAGCAGTCTCTCGGTTGATATTTTTGTTCTGGATACAAGTGGAAATCCAAGTTACTAGTCATGCTTTAAGCTCAATGCTTTATTGACATACAGTATGTACAGTATAGAAACAAGTTTCCCTGCACAATGAAATTCTTACTTTGCCGCCTTGCTCCGGATGCTGCGCGGGAAGAAGCATGACATAATAAAGAATGAAAGAAAGACGTTCCGATGAAACGTGAGACATATAAATAAAATAGAGATGGGACTAAAACAAGAACATGGAGTCCAGGTGCAGAGCGAGCAAACACGTTCGCCTTGAGGGGCTTGCACTATCTTTGATGACTTGAAGCTACAAGAAACAGGAACTTGAGCATTAGAAGAATCATTCAAGGCTTGTCATGGTGGATTAAGAACTTTAAGAGGAGAACCAACATCCACACGGTGGTGAGGCATGGAAAAGCATCCAATGCTTACACATTTGCTGTACATGAGACAAAGTCATCGCAGAGGGAAGGCTATGTTCCGCAACAAGTGTTAAACCGTGATTCTAGGAAAAATGGCTGCAGCTGATTAAAATCATTCTAGATGTGAAGAGGGATAAGAGCACACTGATTTACGAGCTCGGTCACTGTTCGGATTAAACTCTTATCTAAAGGTACTACTGTGCTTTTATGAGGGAGTCTGGCATAATATCAGGGTATCACTTCCAGCAGGGGGCGGTATTTGTCATTTGACAAACTGCAGATAATCGTGGTCTGAGCTACTGTATCTATGTTTAAATAGGTGAAATAAGGCGAAAACACGCAATTTTCTGTGGAGTAATTCTTAGAGTTGAAGTTAATAATCCCAAATTTCTGATTATGCACAAACACTAGCCATCTGTCTTGAACGACACAGGTAGTCGGGCAGCACTCTTCAAAAATATTATAATAATTTGTCCATGCACTAATAACCTAATTCCCTCATTCATTCGTTCATTTAATTAATGTGTTCAAGCTTGGCTGCATTTCGGTCCTGTGAGCAAGACATCATCTTGAAAAATTCCAATGAGACTTGGCAGACAGGTGGACTAAGAGCCAAGTAGGGAAAATAAACTTGGTTTTTGAATACTGGACGACAGAATGGTGACGTGGAATTATTATTCTCTTGAGTCTACCGTCAAAACACTCTGGCCCATCCTGACAGCTCACGACAACATTTCTTGGTTTCTCTCTTCTTCGTCTTTGTCTTCTTCATCTGTCCCAGATGTGTTTGGTTGTCACGCGGCACTCATTTTGAGCAACAGCGCAATTTCTCGGCAGTTTGTGGTTATTTTCCAGCGCATCTCTCTTTCTCTGTCTCTCTCTCCCTCCCTCTCTATCCCAATCACACACACACACACAAACACACACACAAGCTACCTCGCGGTCTTGTCTGCGCGCGCGGGAGAAGGGACGCGGGTTCCCGCCACGCAGCAACTCCCCTGCTAAATACTGAGCAAGCAAGGACAGGAGGAGGAGGAGAGGAGGAGGAGAGGAGAAGGAAAAGAGAAAGAGAAAAGAGAAGAGAGGGCATTGCTTGACACTGTCGCTGCCGCTGAATTCGGTGGATAGATGAAAGTTGTCAGTCGGACCCGGACCCCGTCAGGCTGCTGCGCCGGCGACCATGACGGCGAACTGCACCCAGCCCAGTAACCACACGCTGCCGCTGCCTGTCGTGGCGGCCGCCCGCTATAACTTCCCCGTGTTCTTTTTTGGGCTTTTGTTGATTGTGGTCATCGCCGCGGGAAACGTGCTGGTGTGTGTGAGCGTGTGTGTGGAAAAGGCGCTGAAAACCACTACCAACTACTTCATAGTCAGCCTGGCGTTCGCCGACCTGCTGCTGGCGGTGCTGGTTCTGCCGCTGTTCGTCTATGCTGAGGTGAGCGTGTGTGTGTGTGTGTGTGTATGTGTGTGTGTGTTTGTCACCTTGACACGGCAGGAAAATGTAAGAAAAAGTTGATGTTGAATCGGTTGTATGTTGTTTGTGTGCGTGGAAGCCTGAGTTTGAGAATCCAAATCCGTCTGTGTACTGATGAAAAGGTCATCGCAGGTGAACCTGGGCCGTGTTTTTGTTTAATTAAAATATTACATCTAGCGGTTTGGCAGGGCAGTGTGATGTGGTGCAAGCGCAAGAGGATTACCGATAGAGTGCTGCTGGTCGAATTTGGGCTACGGTGGAAACAGGAGCCCCGTCACGCAGTGTGTGTGAGTTTTTCGTTTGTTTGCTCGTTTGTTTGCTATTTGTTTCTGTATCCAGTTCCAAGGAGGAGTTTGGACCTTAAGCATGCTGATATGCGACGGGCTGATGACAATGGACGTGATGCTGTGTACCGCATCCATCTTCAACCTCTGTGCGATCAGCGTGGACAGGTGTGTGTGTGTGTGTGTCATCGTTTTTCACGGGAGAGGAAATCATTGGAAGGGAAACAATTGGAAAAAGACTCAGTTACCGGTAATTCGTTTTTGGTTGAAATGTCCTTCATTGTGCTCAGAGTTAACTAATGAATTAATGGCACAGTATTTGATTAAATTAGAATTTGATCATCATAGACTCTCTCACTCATTAAACAAAGGGTCTGAAAAAAACTGATTTATAATGTATGGCACATGATCAAATGGAGCATGCTCTCCAAAGGGAAAATTAATCAATTAGGGTCATGCAATTCTAGAATACAGCAATTCCAATGCATTGTACATTACATGCATAATTTAGAGGGTCTCATCAAAGTGACTATGAAGGGGAGAATTCTGCTTGAAATTGGTGATGAATGCCATGTGATCAAGTTATGGATTTGATCAGTAGCAAAGTCCTTCAACAGTTAAAGAGTTCATTCCCGGGTCCACTTCACATTTGAAAATTCCCTCAAAGTAGAGGCCCCCCTTTTTTTTTTTTTTTTAATACAAGTAGCACAGTGATGTTCTTTCATCCCACATGGAGAAAACCTGCTGTCTCTTCGTTTGTTTGTGTAGATTCATCGCCGTATCCATACCCCTCAATTACAACCGTAGACACGTGGACCATCGTCAGCTCTTCCTCTTGTCGGCCACGTGGCTGCTGGCGCTGGCCGTGGCCTCGCCCGTCATTTTCGGCATCAACAACGTGCCGGGCCGGGACCCCACAGAGTGCAAGCTGGAGGACAACAACTACGTGGTGTACTCCTCCGTCTGCTCCTTTTTCATCCCCTGCCCCATCATGGTCCTGCTCTACATCGGAATCTTCCACGGGCTGCGGCGCTGGGAGGAGTTGCGCAAGGCCAAACTCCGCAGCAGCATCGAAGCCTGTAGGAAACTGCAGCACGCCGCCGTGGTCGCCGCCATCCCCTCCTTGGCCGGGACCATCCCCGGGCCCCTTCCCACGCCTCTGCCCAGCATGATCGAGAGAGACATGTCCAAATCTCCGCTAGAGGATCAGGAAATGACGTATCCGCCGTACCAGGAGAACTCCGTGCCCGTGGTCAGCTTCAGCTACCAGCCGAGCAAGAAGAGGGCGAAGATCAACAGCCGTGAGAGGAAAGCGATGAGGGTTCTCCCAGTGGTGGTGGGTGAGTGTTTCTAATCTTCACCTCTTCCCGCTGCTTCGACAGGTGTTGATGCCCTAACGGCACAAACTGTCCCACTTCCACAGTGCACCAAGTGCTGTAATATATTCTGCCCACTCTCAGCGCTTAAGCAAGTAGGACACAGCTCCAGTGAAATGTCAGTGGCATCATCTCAAGCCACACTAACAAAACTGTTTCGATGGAGGAATATTTTTTATCAGAATTGGTACTGCTGCTGATAATTTTGTTGAAGTACACAAGTATTTATTTACTGTTGCCATGGTGCTAGATCAGATTTTTATTTTTTTGTGCCCGTTTTAAATTTGCGCCATTTTAGCAGTCTCAAAAGGAATTCCACAAAATTAGCATGGATTCAATGTAATCATTAGATGAGAGAAGCTATTCACTCAGCCGTTTTCCATTGTCTTTTCAGGAATGTCATCTGCTCTTAATTCGACAGCTCTCACAAGTTTGCCGGCTGTTTCTATTCCCCGTCGCACTGCTGACAGATTTCGTCGGTGTTACTTTTGCACTTTGTCTCACATGTTTTCTTTATTCGTCTTCGGAGTTGCAGATAAGACTGCAGTCCCGGGTGTTAATCACCACGTTGCACCCTTCAAGTTCGACGCCTCAAATCCAATCATTACGCAACACCTGAACTTAAAGTCACAACATGTTTCTTGCAGCGACTGGTGCTCTGCTCTGATCTTTACACCGTGTATAAGTAAAGACAGGCTGTCTTATATCCACGCAGAGATTGCTATTTTAATGTATGGTAAGGATGTGGGACATACAGTACATGACTCTCAGACATCCCATATTCTTCCACCAGAACCACAGGGAACATCTACAAACAAATATCTGAAGTGATTGCTCTAAAGTGCTCATTACAAATAATGTAGATTGACAGAATTAATTACTGTAATTTCTTGTACAGTTCAGCCAGTCAGACGACCACTGACTCATCTCAGCTTTAGAACTAATAAGATGCTGCGGAGCTTCAACGAGAGCTCTGACATTTACAAACCAGTTTCATCTGAGAAATGTCTGAAATTTCGGTGGGATGATAATTGTTTGATTAGCCGCTCTGTCAGATCTACGGTCTCGGATATCCTCTCAAATGTTAACCGCACCAGGAGGAGCGAAGTATAAACCAGAATCTACCTCACAGGACTGGCAGAGCCGGCCTGACTGCACTCAATGCATAGGAATAAGGCACGTTGTCCTACTAAAGATAGAGTTGTCGATTATTATGTAAAGCTGGCCAACTTGCTGTTATAAAACACATGGATTCCATCCATCAAGCTCTCGGCTCAATGCAAATTTATCACTCGATCCACATGGAACACTTCATCACCACCGTGGGATGACAGTGGTGAAAAACGGCACTGACGCTGTTCTTCGTCCTCGGTGCCCAGGGAGACTAAGCTTGTTAAGTCGAGATGTCTCTTTTGACCTCGGCCCTATGAGCTCACACAGAATCCTCCAAAACGATGACGGAACAGAAGTTCCACCCTGATTGGCCGCAACCTCATTGCCAGGATTTGTTAAACGTTGCGTCTGAGCCAGATGCAAAATGTGCGATTGCAGCCCTAATCTGTACCTGACTCTTCCTTCACGGGCAGGATTATGCTCGGGCTCTCATCCTTTAGTCCCTCATACATCAGGCTGATAATGGGTTTCGCCTTGTGAAGCAGACATAAAGGGTGTGAAGCAATCCAAAATTTATCGAGCTCCCCTGGCCAGTAATGCGTCTTGAGTTAAAATTATAAGACAAGGCAAACCCATATATTTCTGCTTTGCCTAATTAAATCACAGCCACCATAAATCATTCGCAGTTACCCCGTTGCGTTGGAGTAGAACTGCTCCATCTGGATCCCACCAGCTTACCTGTTTGATTTATTTCCAGCAAAACGCTGAAATCACACATCCTTTAAACAAGTCGTCATCAAGACTCGCTCGGGCGAAGAAAAATAGGCCAAAAACACACGAGGATGCCAAAATGCAAAACATTCATCGCACTGATCATATTTATCAGATGAGACATGGTACAGATACACAGGGCGGAGTGTGGGGAGAAAGTGGAGACTTTTTAAGGTGGAGACAGCTGCCCTGGACCCTTTCGAACGTCCTGATTCCCCTTGTGGGGAGGAGAAAAGAAAATAATGGAGTGGTGATGGGAGAGAGGGGGGAGGGTGGCTGACAGGTGAGAGAGAGGATGTTATATATAGATAGTGATTGTGACAGGAAGAGAAAGGTGGAAGGACGGCGTCTCAGCCGTGGACCATCCTTGTCCGGAGTTGTGTAAACATGAGATGAAATACCACCACATCAGAACCATGTGACCTCCACACTTGCGGGACAGACATTGTAAATTCCATACAGCGGCATTAAGGGCGTGAGTTGATGCAATTTGGTTTATATTTGGAAGCAGCTTACAGGCCCTTGAGTCGAAGCTAAGCGCCCTTCGGCATGTAGTTTGGCCTCGTAGAATTTGTATAAATCCTCGTGATGACGATACATACTCTAGATTGTGTAAATGAAATTTAATCGCGTAACCTCTGCTGCTTTGTGATCACCCCAAGGTCAGTCGCTACCCTTGACTGTCGGTTTAAAGCTGTAGACTGGCTAACTGCGTTCCTTTTTTATCTGGATCTCTGTGTAGGTTGCTTCCTGTTCTGCTGGACTCCGTTCTTTGTGGTCCACACCACTCGAGCCCTGTGCCTGACATGCGACATCCCACACAGTCTGGTGAGCATTGTCACGTGGCTGGGCTATGTGAACAGCGCGCTGAACCCCATCATCTACACAATCTTCAACACAGAGTTCAAAAAGTTCTTCAAGAAAGCATTCCGGAGCTGCTGCTGCTGATTCTGACAGCTTTTATTTCGATGGATGCAACTGGCCTTGCAGGGGAGGGAACATTATCACATTTTGGGACCATTGTTGAAGCTCACAAAGCATTTTAGGGGACAAACAACCCGAATTGACACTCAGTCATTTGGCTGTTTTATCATGTTTGACGTTAAATAGGTCTTTGGGTCCATTTTGTGACATGGTGATGTATTTTTCTAATTCGTGGTGGTGATGTTAAAATCAGACATTGTGATGCAATTTCTATCTCACACAACAAGATATCTGTTTGTGTCAGACACAAATAAGAAACAAAACAAACCAAAATCTCACCCAAGATAGCGTTTGTCATGTCCTCTTGAATTCTTTCTTGTAATATTACGCAGTCTTGATACATCACACTAGATGGAACAGGTTGTCAGCATGTTCATTTACACAGATGATGACGTCCAACGGATCGGAGACGATTTTCCTCTTTGTCGTCCTCCGCAATGTTTGAACGCCAGTCTGCTTGGATGCCTGGGGACTGAGATTAACTTCCACTTCATCCAGCTGGGCACGGCTCCACTCCTCTGTTTGCCATACATCCACGTTTTATGTGGACGTCTATTGAATAAAGAGCATCACTATCTCCAACCACAATCCTCACCTACGGCGGCGGGTTTGTTTGCTCATTTGTCTCCGCTGAGAATCTGCAGTGGTTCTGATGTTGTTATGTTATTGAGTTATGTGTTTTGACAACAGAATCACCCCGTAAGAAATTATACCTGTGTGAGGAATCGGAAAGTAATGGTTATTCAGGAGGGAACGTTTTATGTCGGAGGACTAAATTATGGCAGCTGTCGTGGCTTCTGCAAGGTTTTTCAGGTCAGACTGCTCCGAGACACTCAACCAAAAAAACAGAACAATGTGCAGAGGCATAAAATACACATAAAAACACAACTACCCATTTATGCACCATATGGGGGCATTGTATTGGTGGTGACGGACTTACGTCTGAACAGCGCTACTGTTGCTAGGGCGCTTGTTGCTAATCTCACTGCAGCTGTGAAAAGGAAATGGACCATGCAGCATAATGTGGAGATGAACTCCGAGCTGCCAACCCGTCTGTGGACCTTCTTCATAACCCCTAAAAATGAATATCTAATGAGAGGGAGAGAAAGAAATAAGGATGATGGGAAATGCAGAGACAAAGAAAAAGAGACAAGGACCTGAAGGACCCGGAACACTAGTCACCTCCAGCATCGTGCCTTTGTTCAAATCTGTCACCCTGATGTGGGGGGCCACTAGATGAAGGGAGACAGATGAGGGCACATTGTAACTGTCTTATTAAAACCAGAGGGGGAGGCAGGAGAACACCTTACAGCTAAGGTGCGTGAATCTAGTTTACATGTAAATACAACTGTGCAAATACGTCCCAAACACACTGTTGTCTCTGACAAATAGTAGCATCAACACAAGTACAATGAAGATCCACGTGATCCGTACCAACACAAACAAAATCTTGCTGCAACTGCCTCAGTTATCTAGATATGTTGCCACGTGACAAAAATCCCCCCCAAAAAATTCTTTAACATATTGAATCTCTCAAGTGTTATCAGTATGTGTGGATTTGAGAACTTGAATCCATTATGGAGCTCTGCTTAATCGCACACACACCTCCAATACAAAGTTGAGAGTGCAAATTGGAGCGAGGCGTGATAGCAGGTGCTGAAATTCCATGTTCAGCATCAGCTCTCACACCTGACGTGAGAGCTGTGGCGAGATAAAAGTAGAAGTCAGACGAAAGCACGAGACGGATTTGAGAAAGCAACGGGGCGATGAGTCACAAAAGGACGCCGAAGAACGAACTAGAACTTTAATCTTGTCACGCGAGTAAAACAATTTTCACCTCTGAGGAGCCGGTGCGGGAGCTGTCGATGATTACAGCCCAGCTCAGCAGATGGCGCGCAACCGGCGACAATGCCGAGATGAATTTAGTCATTGTCTGTCATTAAGCAAACAAAACAAAACAGCCGATGCAGATAAATATGATTTCTTTGTGCCTGTGATACCAGCATATATTACGCAGAGCGAACAAACAAACAATCAAACAAAAAAAAAAAAATCCATTCTGCTCACGATTATTACAAGTCTGGTTCTGCTTAGCAGATACTGTATGTATCCACTCAGTCCTCTGAGGCCACTTTGTACAGAAGCCATGTGGTATGAGCGGGTGCGTTGATCCTGTATAATCCATACAAATTAATTTCACTCATTAAGTACTGGCTGGAAATACAAAAACAACAAATATTCGCGCATATCAAAGTTTTTCACAATGTGACATCACTGCCAAGCCACCAACAAGCCAGCTTTGTGTCCTGTCACCTTCTGCTGGTTTAATATAAGCGTCTACGATATCAAAATCACATGATTTCATATTTCACGATTACACCGTCGAAATATTGTAACAGGAATATAACCGCCAACAACCCCGCACGGCTCTTCTGGTTCATCCGCATCTGGAACGGCTAGTTTATTCTGTTATTCTTTCCTGCGCCCTCGTGGCTGTGTGTCAGCTGTTTCATTATCACTCTAATCAAAATCCTCTCTTGCTGCCATTTCATTAGATCTCTGAAACCTTGCTTTTGCGTTCTATCACTTCTTAACGTGTCAGCTGGGTGCAGTCCTGCAGCTCGAGTGTTTTAGGGCACTGGAGTGAATAAGGTCAAGGCTCCAGGCCCGGTGTAGAGCAATGCTCTCACTCCTCCGTCTTTGCTGCGGCCTGAGGAGAGAAACACATTAAAATAAGTGAATTTAGAGCAGTCTGACTCCCTCTTGCATTTGCAGAAGCAAGCACGAGAGAGAGCTGACATGTTTTGGTGTATTTAACACTTTCTATTGATTGTAGCGCCTGGGTGTAGTTTTGGTTGGATTGCAGCTACCATGGATGATATTTCACAGTAGAAGCTGGGCAAAAATCTGAAATACACTCACCTTCTGGGCCTCGGCTGCCATCAGAGCATCCAGTTCTTTGGTCCAGCCCAGGGCGTCTATCAGGACCTGGACCCCACTCACCACGTCCCCAAGCTGCACCACATCATTGGGCCGCAGGGCTCGCGATGCAAAAGGCCCCACCAGGTCTCTGTTGATGAGCACACGAGGTACGGAACCACGAACGGCTCCCGCAAGACTGGCAAAGGGCTCCACCTGTCGAGAAAAGCAGGAATTACATGGATTCACCATGCGGTAGCAGTGAACTCAGTCCCGTTTGAGTGGTTCGGGTTTAAACTCCTCGTTGTTAATTAAAGGTGTTTTGGCTCACAGTCATAGGTCAGAACTGTTTTTCATTAAGTTTGAGTTTCCTTAAGTTGATTCCATCACTCTGAATGTTGTTTGGCACTTACAGGGCAGTGAAACAGTGCTTAAAAGCCACATTTACAGCAGAAATTGAAAGCAAATTATTTTCCTCTTTTTTTCCTTCCTCTCAAGGTCACTACTAATTGACTGTCTAATGGTGAGGGTTGACTTATCCTACTACAATTATTTTAAAAGATAAGACCTTGCACTCAATGTGTTTCGCTACTGTCCTTGTCTGTTTCAACCTATGAGAAAATTTCAAAAAGAAAATATTCCATAAAGAAAGTGAGTTATAGTAACTAAAAGAGGAAACTCAACATGAGCTATCATGATGCAATTTTGTGAATCATTTTTTGCGGTTGAATTCACTCCTCATTGCCTTCACAGCCAAATTTGACTTCACCGTTATTGTGAGACGTGTGATTTGTGACAGCACCTCCAGAGACGTGCCCATGACGATGAGGAGGTCTGCCACCGGGAAGTCAGTGAGGTACTTAAAGAAGTGCATTGGGAGCTCCTCCCCGAAAAAGACAATGTCAGGTTTTATCACTCCTTTGCAGGTCGGGCACTTAGGGACCGTCCCCCTCATCACATCTGGCTAACAATGGAGAGGACAGACATCAATCATTAAAACAGTACCGTGGAAGTAATATTAAGTATATGAATGGTGATGTGGATGGATGGCTACTTGCAACCAAAATATGATGTGACTTGACTCAAAAATTGGAGGGTAGAGTGTGTGTAGTGTACTCACTCGTAAGTCCTCCCCTTTATAGTCTCTCCGACATACGGTGCAGGTGGCAGTGGCAAATGTGCCGTGAGCCTCGACCAGCATCTCAGGAGGAATCCCTGCCACTTTAACACAAACAACCACCCATACAAACAAACAAACAACCACGGTCAGGTTGAAAAGCAAAGATACATAACTGCAGTTTCCATTCTATATCCAGAAAAAAAACGCTTCGGGTCCACATACGTCTTTCCAGCCCGTCAATGTTCTGCGTGTACATCCGCAGAAGCTGACCCTTCTCATGAAGCAGACGCACAAAATAGTGTGTCAGATTGGGCCGGTAATTCCCTGGATAAAGTTCTTTGGCCAGAGCGAAAAAGGGATTAGGGTTGTGATGGAAAAAGCCAATTTCAAATATTGCCTCAGCATACGGCAGGTCATACTGCTGCAGGTTGTCATAGAGACCACTGCCTGGGGACCTGCCGGAGAATAAACACCAAACCTCACACAGCGGAACATCCATTGTAGGGGGGTATTTATAAAAAGTAAACTGTTCTAGTGTGGGACAGGTTGTCTTGTGTACCTGAAGTCCGGGATGCCACTAGGCGTGCTGATTCCAGGTCCGGCCATCACCACCACTCTCTTGTATTGTTGCTCCCTGATGCTCTTAGCGATGTCCTCCAGGGTCTGCTTCTCCACGTTGGCACCACCACCCCGAGAGAAAACGCCACGAGCTCCATTCCGAATGGTAGAATTCACTCGTCTTTGAGAAAGCAAAAAGGCTGTAAAACTCTATGCGATAACTACATCAATATAGTCTGTCCATCATGCTTGAGTAGGTACGAAGATATCACTGTAAAAAGTATCTCCCTTGCAATATGTGTAAGGCTGATTATATACAATCTGTGTAATAACCATGTCACGATGATTTACGACAAAGATTTGCCTGCATCTGAGTCTGTGTCCTCCCCATTTTAATTTATTGGCCTGAGGAAAGGTCTAAATCATGTGGTGAAAGATACCGTAATTGACTTTACTGTTGCTTTAATGGTCAATCTGTTATGCTCTGTGATTAACTGGAATCAATAAATGTCTAGTTTCTGTACACGTTTAGTGGATGACGACATTTCTTTGATTTTCTGTCTGTCAACTAAATCCTCCAGCACCTGAGCGCATCGGCTGATCCATGAGTTGCACACACCCCACGCCGAGAGAACCCTATTGAGAAAGACAAAACGTGTCAATTGCGTGACTCCATATTAATCCTTCCCCTACTCTTTTTAAAATAGAACGGTTGTACTTGTTGCGTTAATTTGTTTTCTTTTTTATGTGACAAAACAACTGCAGCATATCCAGACTTCGTTTAGGGGAATAGCAGAAATTTTTCTCTACTGTCAGAGCAGCAACACATTACTGGCGATGGATGAAACATAACGGTGCATTAAATCTGCAAATGTAAAATTGAAATTTACGTTGATCACCAATGCACTGTTCGAGGACGAACCTTTGGCTGAGACTGTCCCGATAGTTTTGTAGCACAGCCACCAAAACGAGCTCAGGTTCAGACAAACGGGGGACGTGAATGAACTACTTAATATGGAGGACATTCCTCCACCCACGCACTTTATCATAACCTTTTCCTTATATCGCGTCTCCGTGTCATTAAAAATTCAGATCGATATCGTACAATGTCGGGACATTGAAGAGTAAGGCGTGTGTGCACTACCGGTATGTTTACGTTTTCAATCTCTGACCTCACTCGTCTTCTTCTACGGTTTGAAATCAGATGCAACACTGCCACCCTCCGGAACTAATTGTCTACGTCATAGCAGAACTACAAAACTTCAACATACTGTTTATGTTGAGAATCAATCGCGGAATCCATTAACTTGTCGGTTTAGAAAAATCTTCCCAGTGACAGGTTACAATAATCAGGCACAGATATCTAAAAGCAACTTCCAATCAAGCATTACACCACCA
>OMPJ01034703.1:0-19446 GCA_900312935.1 Carapus acus | reverse complement strand
CAGAGGAGCTGAACTTGGAAGATGGGCAGTGGGAAGATGTCCACGTCATCACCGGCGCTCTCAAGCTGTTTTTCCGGGAGCTCCCTGAGCCGCTGTTCCCATTCAGCCACTTTAACAATTTCATTACATACATCAGTGAGTTCATTAAACAGACTCTCCACAAAAAATTTTTTTGTTTTGATATTTCTCACATTACAGGTAACTGCCACATGTAATGCTCAGACATGTTTTGAGCTGACGCACGGTTTTGTCTATTTTGCCCAGGAATTCCTGATTATGGCGCTAAATTATCCATGATCGGTGGTTTGGTCAAATCTCTTCCCCAAGTTAATCACGACACCATGAAGCTCCTGTTTGGACACTTGCACAAGTACACTTCCTTTACTCTCTTTACTACACACAGGCTGAATTTCCACCGTGAAATTATTTTTGTTGCAAAACATTGACTCATATGTAACAATATTCCACCACTGACAAGTCTGGTGCATATACAATCGACTTTCAAAGAATTACTTTGAAAAGTAATCGTAAGACTATACAAAACATCACATTTTTATAGGACAGTGATAACACAGTTCAGTTTGATGGGATGGACGAAACAAAGAAATTAACAACAGGATACGATGACTCCCTCTTGTCCCCCCTGTCTGCCCACAGGGTCATCCAATGCGGCGACGACAATCGCATGACGGCGCAGAACGTGGCCATCGTCTTCGGCCCGACGCTGCTCCGTCCCGAGACGGAGTCCAACAACATCGCCATGAACATGGTTTTCCAGAACCAGATCGTGGAATTCATCCTTAACGAATACGAGCGCATCTTCGGCTACAGCTAAAGAAGGCGCAGCTCAGACTTAAGCCTGAGTCGTGCTTTAGCTCACCTCCCCCTCCTTGCACTCCAGAAACAGCCCCTGAAACGATAAACGGAGCCTCGACTGTTCTTTGTCCGCAATATTTGAAGGACGTCGCAACTGTGTGTAGTTCCCACTTGGTAGAAATATCTTTGGCAGTATTGAAGGAACGGGAAGCCAAGGGCAACGCTAGAGGCTAGCTTTCATAAGAGGAAGATTATTTTGCAACGCTCCTGCCTGCTCCTACCTTGTCTGACCTGACTAATCACTTCCAGCAAGAAATAATGTATATTGAAGCCATAGATATCATTATTTCGATCTGGTCTACTGTCCCTCCCAATAAAGGCCAAGTCAATCATGGAATCCCGCAATATCAGTCCTTGCAGGACACCATATGTTTTCAATGTTCTATGTTTTGAATCTTTTTCTCTGTATATCACATCTGGCAATAGCTGAGATTTTATGCTAATATTCAATTTCTAGCTTCATTTTTATCTTTGAAGTCTTTAATTGTAATATAGATATATTGTATAATATTGATACCAACAACTTACTGTGAAGTAGATGTTGACGCAGAATACTTGTGCAATTTCTAGATTCTTTGCCACTGTCGACCGTAAGGCACCATTTATATCCCATAATGCTGTACATGAGGAAAATAAATGTAATTGTGTTGTAGAAAGAAAGACAAACTTAACGGTGCAGTTAAGACATTTGGCTGTTTAGGAAATGAAAATAGGTAGAAAATATTCCTGTTTGTAAATAGAAATAGAGGGCATATTTATGCTGAAAACCGTTGGAAATGTACAAGGTATACCTTAATAAAATAACTTTGTAAATAAAAGCAGCAACTGTGTGTGCATTCATGTCAAAAAGCAAATGCATTGGGTCAACATTATGAATTTACAGTGTTTCAATGTACAATTTCAACATCAAAGTGACTATTAATGCAAAACAAGAAATTCTAAAATACTCCTGAAGTCATTATTTGGTTGTTAAGGTTTGATATCTTGCCTTCACTGTTGTGACAAGACACACAGTCTCAACGTTTTTAGTGAGTTTGACTCCGACAGTAGCAATTCATCTGAAAGGACCCCAATGTGTCATTTGAGAAAATCTTGATACACTCATAAACACACATGACAAAGCTGGAATGTAGTCTTTGTTTCTGAGCTGCATATATGTGCAAATGCAATCATGAAAATTGTAAATGATGAAGGACAGCTCGGGACTCACGATAGCATTTAAACCCACTTACTTCATGAGATTATTACTAAATAGGGATTTTTGGAGTATACAGCTGGGTAGGGTAGGTAGGTAGGTAGGGTAGGTAGGTAAGTCGGCAGGTTGGTTCTATATTGATCCAAAGAAGGCAAAAGTTTCCGTTTTCCAGGGAGAATTTACGACATTTAAAATAAATCTAAATTCATTCGTGATTTTGCGCAACTTGTGGCGGAACCTTTAGCACACCGACATGTTTTCCGAGGGAGCTGTCATCCATGAGCACTGTATTACCTGCAATGAGTTTTGAGTGGCCCTGGCAGTACAATTTCCCACCGTTCTTTACGTGAGTCAACAATTTCCTCTTATGAATATGTGAATCACTTCATTCCTCTAAGCGATCAATTGAGTACAATTTACCAATTCCTTCATTTGAATGCTATCGAATCGCGTTGCAAGCGCGAGTTAGCATCGGAGCTAACCGGCCAAGTTGGACAGAATGCTAGGGAAGTGGGCGTATCGCGCCCGAAAAGGCTCCTTACAATTAATATACATGCGATTTCTCGTAAACAAAATCCATATTTTGTTCAAGTATTCAACAACAACGACGTCAGGGCATGATTGCTTTTATGCTGGATTGCTAACATACCGACGAGTTTTGCCATTTGCCGGCAGGGAGATGTTGAAGGATTGACCAATATCTTGGACTGAACCCCGTTCAAATAAATTTGATTTAAATTTTCCGACTGTCACCAAATGTTACGGAGAATAGCACACCTATTATCCTCGTTATTCTTATGTAATGTCTACCACTAGCCTGTGATCTGTCCCTCATGAGGCACACATTGTTCCCAATAGTCCTATGGTTACAGTTATGTTTATTTTGATTGGCAATGAGGGTGTACTAATGACAGACAGACTGTAAATATTAGCAGAGTGAAGACTAGATGGCTATAGGCTTGACTTCCCTGCCTTTATTCAACACTGATATGAAATCCTGATGAGTGCCTGACTAGGACAATTTTCAGGAAACACTCAGAAAGTGTATCTCATCTCATTCGTACATAATTATTTTGGCATTTGTTTGAGGATGGACTTGTCGGCTTTGGCATAGACATTTAGACTGTGTTGTGGGGATTACTGAGAAGAGGTTTTCAACAATAATACTGTGCATATTAGTAATCTTATTTCAATTACAATGCATGCTTGCTGGTCTTGAGTCATCATTTCTAACTATATGGTGAGGGATAGTAAAATGCCAGGTAGATAAAGAGATATTATTTGCCCCTGCTTAAACACAATAACAGCTAAGTCATGCATACCGGTATGTCGGTAAGATTAGATAGAGAATCTTAATTACCAGAGTTTTGCATTCATTTTTACCAAAATAAATGTGACAGCTTTTTTTCTGTGTTCCAACACAGGTTGGAACACAGTGGTGAAGGTTTGTTTTTAACTGAAATTAGCATGTTTCAGGTGGGTTTAATTGGAGTAAACTCTATTGTGTGTGTACCCTCCTCAGAGATGTGTATTGGGTTGTTTCATCCTTTGCCACAGTCAACAATAACTGGGGACCAGCACCTGAGGCAATTTTAATATTTGCTGTAATGGGCGTGTTTCACATGATGCCTTTCGCCCTCTGTGTGTGCATGCGTGTGTATCCGTGTGTGTGTACAGACTACAGCCCAATGTTGACACGAGACAGAAACAGCTGGCGGCATGGTGCTCCCTTGCCCTGTCTTACTGCCGCCATCACAAACTCTACGCCCTGGACGTCATGGAGGCCCAGGAAAGCCCCGTGTTCAACAACAAGAAGATCGAACGTATCCTGACCGTTCAAACCCCAGCTAATGCAGTAACCTATCATTGTAAAAGCTGACGTTTACACTTATCACCCTCGTTTGCTCAGATTGTTTGTTGTTTTGTCGAGCCGCCTCCTTCTGTATCCCTCAAGATACAGAATGTACCTTCACACACACTCGCACAGGATGTAACTGTTGACACACTCATTATAAAGGCACGCAAGTCAGTCTTACCTCGATCTCAATTCAGGAAGGATTTTGCTCTTAACTGCAGCTCAGGAAAACTCTCCGTGGAAGCCATCCAAGTTGTGTTTGAGGAATTAAGGAAAAAAGGTAAATAAATGACACGAAGAATCAACTAACAGTAACAATCAAGATCATATCAGAGACAATCTTGAAAAAGGTTTCTTAGTAGAGATGTCTGATGATATTGGCCCACCGATATTATCGGCCCGATATTAGCATAAAAATGTAATATCGATATCGGATTTTTTTTGCTTTAAAACCGATAAAAATACAATAATGATTGCGTTACACTGAAATAGTGCTATACACTCCTGAAGCGTTTACCGGCGCACATATCGGTATCGGCTGATATCGGTATCGGCACATTGAGAGTTGGACAATATCGGCATATTGGATGTCGGCAAAAAAGCCAATATCGGACATCCCTATTTCTTAGGGCTGTAGACTTAAAGCAAAGTTGAAAGGTCATAGTTCCAAATTATATGTTCCCTTTTGTATTTCTACAGCAATCGGTGCCATCCAATTCATTTTTGTCCTGTTTCAGGGAACCTGGAATGGATGGACAAAAACAAATCTCGATGTTTAGTCATGTGGAGGCGACCAGAGGAGTGGGGCAAGCTGATCTACCAGTGGGTGAGTTGCTGATCCAAAACACTTTTGTTTTCCCCACACAATTGTCGTAATGATGCAATTGTCTGATTTCATTGTTCATGTCATTCGTCGTAGGTTTCCAAGAACGGAATGATTAATTCAGTGTTTACACTCTACGAGCTGTCCAACGGCGAAGACACAGAGAGTGAAGGTAAGAGTGATGACATCGTAGCACAGACCACGTGTTTGTGTCCGTAGGACACGCAACCTCAGCCCTGCTGATGCTGTGTTTTTCCCAGAGTTCCACGGGCTGGAGGAATGGATGCTGCTGCGCTCCCTGCAGGCCCTGCAGACGGAGGGCAAAGCCGAGATCATGACAATGGACGACGGAAAGGGGGTGAAATTCTTCTGAAGTAGCGCTGGAAAACAACAACAACAACAACAACAACAAAAAAGGAGAATCCTTCTCCAGAACCCTTGTGCGTCACCTAAAAGGCAATCAGATGGACGAGGCACGGACGCCGGCCCCTGTTGCCTCTTAGGTCACCCGAATCCTTTCTCTCGGGATGGTGATCCATATCATGCCTACTACGTCTTTGGGAAAATCGTGGCTCACTTTTTTTCTCGCCACGTTTTAGGTAACTCGTGCTCTTTGTAGCATCTGTTACCTCGTAAACATTCTGCTAATCGTATCAGGGGTCTAAATGCTATTATATCTAAATACTCCAGGAGGACCGTGGGGAAACGCCTCCCCCCTCCAGCTGCAACTGTACTCATCTTTCCTGTAAATATAACTTGATTTCTTCTTCTTTTTTCTTTTCCCCCCACCCCCTCCTCAACAAATTGGTGCGGTGTGATCGTCGGCATCCCTCCGTTTCACGAGACATCCCAAAGAAACATGTGAGCACGCGAGAGGGACGGTTGTTTTGAGAATATCACGCTTAGACAAATGCTTCCAGAAGAGGAAACGCCGCAGGATCGAGAACCGCGGAGCGTCGCTTCAGGCTCAGCCTGGCCGTTGACGTAGTAACGGCGATCTCTCACGCACCAGTCGCTGTAAATCCCATCGTGCAGTACCCTACTGTGACACTTCTTGTAGTCATCTGTCCTCAGTCAACCTCCTTTTTTTCACATGGGCCAGGAAATAAATGAGAAATTTGCTACTTTTTTGGGTCTTTTTTGTTGCTGTTTTGCTTTCCCACTGGCATCTACCCGCAATTGCACCTCCATTGCCATGTTGCGATGCTCTTACATCACAAACCTGATGACAATAACAAAACACAAGCATGACCCGAGTTATATTTGCAGTGACGAAAAGCTAACAAGCGGAAAAGTTGTGGGAGTCAAATGACACAATCGGAAGAATTGAAAGCATCAAATCCTTTTTCATACCAAATTACATGGGCATGTCAGGAATGTGTGTATGATAAATACTGATGCAACTCCCCTTCTGGGATTTGAATAACAAATTAACAAATCGAGCATTAGTCCAGCACTAAACTAGACAATATTTAATTGTGATTTCTCTTCCGTATTGCCCGATGTTTTCAGTACTTATTTAGTATTGAAATAGGGAAAGCTGGGCATCATGCTGATTCTGTCAATTATGTTCAGCGTATAGAAAACAACAGCGCCTTCTACTTGTGTAAAATTGTTCAGCTTGAGATGCGACCCATTTTCTTTTTCTTTACTTTTCCAACAACCTGCAGCTGTAATTGCTTGTTGATGCAAAATGAATGTCTGCCGCGTCCCTCCGGGCTGATACAGCACCATGGAGTTCAGCGTGTGTTTGCTGATAACACCGAGTGTGTGTGTGTGCGTGTGTGTGTGTGTGTGTCCCTGTCGCAGACAGGTGGGGCCCCATAGTGGCCTTGGCTGATAAGGTGTCATGTTTCTGCAGCTGCGTGCAAGTCGGTGTGGCGCCCCCCTCAGGTCAGCATCCTTCACTGCCCGCGGTGCGACGCGCTCCCTCGGACCGATCACATGACTCCTCCGCGGGTATCAAAATTCAGAGGAACCGCAGGACGACCTGTCCTCCGTCCTCAACGGTCGGTCACACTAATTCCGAGTAAACGGGTGAAACGCGCCTCCTACCTGTTGATGTCAATCACTGACTTCAAACTGTCTTAATTTTTTTACAAGATTATAAATAAGTAGACGGAATCTTCCCAGAAACCAGAAAAACGAGCTCAACCTGCCCAATTAAATGTTTTAATTATTCAAATATGGTTCCACTGTCTTACACTCAGGCTGTTCACTCAGCAACAACCGATACATTGATAGGAAAAATACAATTTATTTGATTGAAGTGTAATAGCTCCTTAGATCAGCTCAGCTCTACGCTGAGCAGGTAACGATATTACGCCATTTTGAATTTATCATTTATCAAATCGAGCACTACTTACCTACATAATACACACCTGAGTTTGTTAATAATCTAGAGTCAACTGGTGAAATGAACAGCAGGGTTTGTGGCTGATGCAAAACTCAGAGAGAAAAAGAAACAGTTAATTATGTGTTGCAATGGCGGTGTAAATGTGCATTGCAGTTTTGCGAGGTGAAAATCGGGTTTATTTACTTTCTAAACCAAGGCTGCAAGAACACGTAAAGATTACGCAGAAGACCAAATGAATTTTAACACGACTTTTATTATTTGTACAACTCGCGGCAGCACATATTAAACCTCTTACGTAATGAATGTGTAAGAAAAAAACATACCACACACTCACACACACACACACTGGGTAAAATGATGTGGGTATCCTGAATGAGGGTGAACCCTCTGTAATATGTAGACGTTAATTCTCCTCCCAGGCTTCCACGTTGAATTATACAGGTAATTATTCTGCGCGGCGCTGCGCGTCAAAGCCCTCGAATGGAGGCGGAGTTGGGCAGGCGCGCCTAGAGCGCACAGGAGAGCGCACGGCCCCTCCGCGGCGTGTGTGTGTGTGTGTGTGCTTGAGTGTGTGTCCTTATAGGCGGATCTGTCCTCCGAGCCGCAGGTTATGGCTGTGGACCTCTGCGAGAGAGGACAAGAAGACACAGCGGGACTATCTGCCGCGTTTTTTGCGTTTTAAGTGAGATGTTTTGACACTGCCCGTGACGGGTAAGTACATTTCCCTCCTTTGCTTAGTTTTTTGTTTGCTGTTGTGTGTAATTGTTCGTTTACTGCCTTTTCGGTTAGTTTAGCGCCGGCGATTTCCTTGACATCATGGAAAAGTAACGCGACCCTTGAAAGTAACGTTACTCGCTGCATCTAATGATGCGTGTCTCCTGTTGTTTATTTATTTGCTTACACATTGATTTTTTTGCGCGACAGGCTCCGAGAAAAGGAGGTTCGAACCCGCTACGATGTCCCACGCCGAGGTTGAGATCCCAGGACGCGGTTTCCCCGGTCTCACCGTGGACATGACCGACGATTGCCTGTCCCGGGTCCCGTCCGTGCTGAGGACGCACGGCCTGGGCGCCCGCAGGAACAGCTACGGGCTCCAGAAAATCAGCATGGACATGGACTCGCCCTTGTACGGCGGCGCTCTCTCCAAAGCCTTATCATGGTCCGCGGAAAACATCTTATCCTTACCCGAGTCCAGGGCTGAGGACGAGAAAACCGACGACTCCCCGCGCTCCCCGTCCCCATCCCCCGTCTCCAGCCCGGGCACGAGCTCCAACACGCCCCCCTGCAGCCAGGAACCCGTGGCAGAAGCAGAGACTCTAGCTGGACATCCTTGGGATCCAGCGCCCGGATCTAACGCCAGCTCCGACTCGGATAACGAGGTGCTGCAGAGGAAAAAACACAAACTTTTGTCCCGCATCACCTTTGACACGCAGTGGGAGCAGGAGGAGAAAGAGGACGTGGAGACCAAAGCTGTGGCAACATCACCTGATGGTAGATATCTCAAGTTCAACATAGAGATTGGCAGGGGGTCCTTCAAGACGGTCTACAAGGGACTGGACACGGAGACAACGGTGGAGGTGGCCTGGTGTGAGCTGCAGGTAGACCCCCACCCCCCATATACACACACACACACACACATGTACACTCATACACACACATATTCATACATACATACCCATCCTCTGAAATGTTTGACCTTAACATACCCCTTCAATTTTCAATCATGTTTGCAGAATGGTCTGAATGAAACCATAGACATGGTTGTTATTAATCCTTTCACCTTTAAATTATTCAGCATGTCTCGTCTGTCCTCACACCTCAGTTACATTGGCTCAGCTTTTTTTGGCCAGTTTCTTAGGTTTTCTGAGCTCTCAGCTCGAATTTCCGTCCCGGAGCGATAAAGAAGTCTTTTCGGTAAAATGCAGTGTGTCTCGCACAAGCTTGGGTCGGTCTGTCTCAACCTTGACCTCAAACTGTGCCAACCTGCATTAATCTGCTCAATCTTATTAGAGTTGGTTTATTCTGTCTACAACCACTTCCGCAACAAATCAATGTTGGGGAATGTAGAAGCAATGTCCCGATGTGTGGAATGGAAGTGACCGTATAGCCCTCGTGTGCTCGCTGCACCTGCAAAACGGGACCAAAAGGTCGTTTGAGATCATGTCTGGGTATTTGACCCCTCCACCTCCCGTCACGGGATTGCGTTAACTTGGGTAGGGTGACACAGAAAAAGCGCCTGGAGCGACATGTGATGAAGCGGTTTCACTCTCTGTTGCTTTAGAGGTCAACTGGTTAAAAAAAAAACAAAAACAGAAACAAAACCAAAACCAGTGCACCTCTCTGTGCAGTCGGTATTTGCACCAACAGTCCTGGGGACTGGTGCTTGTCCTCTCCCGCAGCCTTTGATTTGTCTCGGGGGATTTAAAGGTTTAAGTGTTTAACGTTTAAAGGTTTAATGCGGCGTGACGCGGGGTGCTATCAGTATCGGTGTCGGTATCTAGATGCCATGCCACCTCTGTAGACAGACACTTTGAGCTGTTGGATTCTTAGAAGCGTCAGATTTACTCCCCTCCGTTTCGTCCGTCCGTCCAGGGACCTCCAAAGCTGCCGAGACCCTTCTATTCTGATCAGTGCTCCGACGGAAATGGTGTTTGTCTGTGGAGCTTCTTAGTTGTCCCGTTCATGCAACCTAGGGGATGTAAAACCACTGCAACCGGACTTGGCGTTGCTGCCTCCTCCGTTCAGAGTCAAAGAACCATCTTGGACGAAAAGCAAATGTATTCGAGAGCCAAACGAGCCCATATGCTCCGGTCTAACTCCAGAATCTCAAACTCTTAATCCATCCCAAAGAGATTCTACAAACACAGTTACTCCCACTCAGAAACAGATGGGACAAACAAAGAAAAAAATGATATAGAAATAGATAGAATTGAAAGATTTAAACTAAACAAAATATGAACGCCCCGCCAACAGGCTGCGAAGGTGTTACAAGGTGCTTTTGGATGTTGCCGGTGTGACCTCGCTCTGTCTTCCCTCGTTGCCCAATAGGGGCCCACAGAGGAGCTCTTTGTCTCGGCTGGCCCCAGGCTCAGCAGGAGGCGCCGGAGAGAGCGCAAGTCAGTCAGTCAACCAGGGATTAGATGGGGTGAAGGGAATCGGCCGGCGGTGTCAAGCCTTAGCAGCAGCAGCAGCAGCATTAGCAGGTGGTTGTGGGTCTTGCATCTGAAGATCCCAGCTGTCACCTTGCACAACAGGTGTTTAGAGGTAAAAAAAAAAAGAGAAAAGGGCGTCATTCCGTGGCTCCTCATATCTGTTACCACACTCCCGTATAGGTTTCCCACCCTTTGGTTCAACAATTGCATAGTCCTGTAAATGATTAACCTTTTAACGTCTGTAGAATGAGAGCGCGTCACACACTTTACGTCCTTGCCTTTGGCAGCCGGCCGCGATGGAAAGGAGCATGGTTTCCCACCTCTTAGCACGAGCCATCAGCCCAGTTAAGCTCCTTAATCGCCCCTAATAAGCTTGAAGTTGGCCATTGTTGATATGGTTACCAGTGTGAGACTGCAACCTGCGCGAGCCAAGTCTATTAGCGATGGAGTTATTGAGCTAAATCATCGCCCTTCCTCGGCCATGTGCCCCTCATGGCGCCAAGGAACACCAAAGCTGGGTGTTGGTGGCTAAACACAATCAGTGCCGTAATGTTGATGCTTTGGCTGCAGGCAGTGCGTCAGTAGAAGCCGGGTAGAAGAAACTAAAGCCCTTTTAACTATGTATTACACAGGCTGAGCAGTAATCTGCGGGCGGGCCAGAATGTGAACATGTGCCACATGTTCCCTGCTTAAAGAGGCATTTCCCACCTTTGGGTTTTTTCTGCCCGACAATCGACGGCGATTAACCTCAGGCCTGGGCTATATTTAGGGCTTTTAAGTGGCACCGCGGTAAGTTTGCATTGTGCCGTTCCAGGAGAAACAAAAGGCGCCCTAGGGAGCGTTTACCTAGCAACCGTTCCCCCAACAGGGGACCTCGTGTACCTCTCCATCACTGTGCTTTGGAAGAATTACAGAGGGGATGAAAAATAGATGAGTGGGGGCCGTTTCCATTACTCTCCATTAAAGACATGCCCTCATCTTTGCTGCTGAATCAGTGTCCAATTCTTTTTTTCTCAGAAATGGAGCCGACCCTCCTTGAATTCTGGCCTCAAGTGCCCGGAATCACAATTCTCACCACAGGCATTGCATTTCGGTGCGTATCCGGAGCAAATTAGCCCGGATGTGAGCACACAGTCATCAAAAGTCATGTGGCTGATGCTAATGAGTGCACCGTGGCATGACTCCTCCCGATGAGGTCAGTGGGTACGCCGGACGTGATCTGCATGATCAGCACGTTATTAGGACAATAGCCTCGGTAATCGGCGCTCGTTGTGCTCGTTTTGAACTCAGCGCTGGGCTCAGTGTCTTTGCTTAGCGGGAGTAATGACCTCGTTGTCTAGAGAGAAAAGCATAACTCGTGGGAAATAGTGTCTCTAGACATTTGTACATAAATCAACATGCAATGAATCAGTAAATAGCACCATGATAAGTCGCGGTGGTTCTCACAGAAGGACTAAGTTTATGAGTTGGAAACCAAATAGTTTGATATTTCTCCCCCTTAGTCCTCCAAATGCCCCAAAATAACTAAAGACCATACGTTTCCAATAGCAGTACCGCTAAAAAGAGTGTTGAACACCTTTAAAACCAGTGAAGAAAACCCAGAAAGGGGATGCAACCATTTCAAATCAAGCTAGCAAAGAGATCAACATGCTCAAAAGTGTTCGATATCTGAGTTGGATTGGTATTGAGCTGGTCATGTTCAAAGAGAGAGTTATTATCTATCCATCTAGCCATCTTTGCTAAGTTTTCCTTTTAAGTAAGGTTATGTTTCCATATTGCGCATGTTGCCAGGCATCATCGGGGAAGCAAGGATAAAACAACGATTGAAGCAATTAGCTAGCAGCACAACCATTAAACCATATGTCGGTCATTCCTTGGCGCTGGATGTGTGTAAACAGTACGGCTGAGCAGGCGGCCGTGTCACACATATGGATTAACTTAAGCTATAATGCGCACGTGCAGGCTGAAACAGAGCCGGCGTTTATAAACTCAGTGGGTCGGTGGCAAATATCAACAGATCGGCTGTGTAATGCAAACAGGATTTAACAAAAGTAATTTCTACTCTCATCATTCGGTTTCACGTTTTGTCCCCGGTCAGCACGTGTTTATATGTCATTAGCAAACAGAGTCAGCCAAGGACGAAAGGAAAGGAAGGAAGGAAGGAAGGAAGGAGGAAAGGAGGGAAGGATGAGGTGACCGTGTGGAAGATTTACGTCTCTCCCACTGCGGGCTGGAACACTTTCAGGCGAGAAACTCAGGGTCAAGGGTTAAATGGAGCTGGAAGCTTCAGCACTTCCGTTCTCGCGCTACGTTTTCCACATCGGATGACGCTTGACAGCAGATTAAACTCACTAACTCTGAAAAGCAATTTTTAAGAAGTTGTGCGGAGGCGTGTGCGCAGTGTGGCGTCACAGTTTTGAGGTGAAACAACAGAGCATAAATCTGGTTTGGCACATGCCTCTATTTCTCCTACCTCGCTGCCCTGCTAGGCTAACGCAACCCAGCCAGTGTAACCTTTATCCGAATGTGGCTAGTGTTCAGTGTCATAACAAGAGCTGAGGGCCTCCTATCAGTTCTAATGTAGCCAATATCAACACCGTCTCTCCTCGCAGGGCCCTCGGCGGAGCTAGCGCGAGCTTATCAGGGCCAGCCGCAGGCCTCCGAGGAGAATGTGAAGGAGGCCCAGGACGATAGTCCGCGTTTACACGTGTCAGCGCGTCACGCTGACGCGAGAGATGTTTGTTTGTTTGCGTTGGCTGACGCCGGACCGCGGAGGTTGGAGTTTTGTCGCCCGTAAAACTGCCCCGAACGCGCCATGGTGCGACGTGCCTTTCTCTAATCAGACCGAGACATGTTTACACGCGCAACCTGACCTGCTTGATACCAAAGCACGGCACGGTGGGGTTTGAAATCGAACGACAGTGTCAGCTAGGCTGCAGTTTGTGTATTTTTAGCAGGGCTGGTACAATCTGGGACGGCCAGATGGGTCGATTGTTTACATTCTGAGGGAATTTTAGGTTCAGCCTTCACCCAGTGGCATCTCTCCAGCCACTTTTGTTTCGTCTGATCTCTTCCCCCTGGCCTTAGGCATCGATGTGAGATTACTCAGATTGTGTCAGGAGAGAGTGAACGTTATCCCAGTAACTGATAAAGAGGTACGGAACCTGGATGGGCCGAAGGTACAAACTGTTCTGTTGCTTTGGAGGGGAAAAAAACAGAGACCCACACGGAGGATTAACGAGATCAAGCCGGCAATATTGCTCTTACCAAAAATATCGCCTGTCCCAAATGATATTTCTTTCGTAACTACAAATACAGAAACAGGATATCTGCAAAGCACAGTGGTTTGACTGTGCTAAAAGTCATTACTGATGTCTGTTTATTTTTTTTCCTTTTTTACATGACGTAACATCGGTTGTTTCGTCCCTCAAAAAGTCACTTTCCAGTAGTAGTAGTGTTTGCAGACGCCGGATTAATCTCATATAAACTGTGATACCAAACCAAGAATGATGTCTTTGATAAGCCAGTTCCAAGCAAGGTTACAGTTTGTTTTTGTTGGATTTTTGAGAAATCCTCTCGCAACTCTATAAACTCCCGATAAAAACATGGAAATGAAGAGCGTGGCCCCGTCCGTTTTTCGTAATTGAATCGTTTACATTCAACAGCAGGGGAAAGCCTGGGTGCTGGAGATATGCCCACCTCAAGTGGTGCCAACCATGGACTTGGGCCTGAGAACACTGAATGGAAAGAACAGATTAGGAGCCGTCTCTACTTCTGCCAGGCTCACTGACTGAGCTATTGTATCGTCCTCATTCACCGGGGGTGCCACTGGCAGAGGCCACATCTGTAAATGAGTCATCGCTTTTATTAGATTCTCCTTGACGTCTGTGTGTGAAAGATTTTGTTTAGAGTTCGGGGTTTACTTAAGTCTGTCCAAGTAGAAATTGTTTGTTGACCCCTATTTGAGCCCAAATCAGTGGCGAGAGCTGAATGGTGAGCTTGTTCCTTATCTTGGCTCTCGGTCATTTGAACTTGGGGAAATGTGCGGAATGACTTCGGTCTATGTTCATTTCGGGTCGTCTTGTTTTTATTTTCGCTCAAACCCGTCCAACAGGCTCTGAAGCACGTTGGTGTTGTCATCTCATCTTTGAGTGTACATCCTGTACACTCTGATAGATTGATTTCGTGGAGGCGTTGTATATACAGTGAGAGTTTTGTTTGTATTTTGATGCAGGGAACAACGGTGATTGGATAAAATTTCAGGAAGTTTGAGGTCGAATTAAGAGAAATCCAAATTATGTTACGTCCCTGGGACCAATATGTATGAGACACATTCATTTCAATTGCTATCCTTAACCTCCTGGAAAAACAATTCGAACAATTTAGAAAAAATGTCTCCACTCCATAATGTTGTTTGATTGTGGAGACGTTTTCTGTCTCATTTGTCTCATTTGATGGGACAGCAGCCTTGTCAGGTTGCTGCTTAGGGGACCGGAAGGGGCCCCTCCATCCTGGCTTTTACAGACACCAAAGACCTCCACCTTTAAGAGCTGTTAGGTTTCTGGGGCCATAGTTGGTAACGGAAAAGACTGCTCCACAGGATTAGCCCAGCTCATTACTGAACCCGCCATGTGTGTCAGAGCGTGTGAGATGAAGGTGTCAGGAGTGTAAATGTGCTGCGAGATGCCATGTGAGCGCAGCAATGAATCGGCTATTGCTGCCTCGTGAAGGTTCTGCCTTGTTTGGCGCCGGCACCCCTACGTTAGCTATCGACAAACACCGCTAGAGTGTTTTCTAAGTCAACAGCGAACAGTCCTACTGTGTCCCGCTCAGTTCAGATTCGTGTCCACTTCCTGCCGTTTTTCCAAACGTGTCGATCGCCATCGAACCCTACGCAGTATCAGCCGTGTCGATCGGCTGAACCCGGCGGTCGTGGATCTTTCATGCCGCGTGCGTCCCCGCGGCCCCATTTGCATGCCGTCCTGTCGTCAACCACATCCACTTCAGCTCGGCGGCGGCACTCGATAGCACGTCCCTGTCTGTCGGCGTAACAGTACGCCGCAAACCCCCCCGTGCCGCCAACAGTAAAGTGGTGTACAAATGAAGTGACTGGGAAACATCCGGTGTCACATTCAGCCAACTTCCTGTTTCTTTATATTCCTTTCAGGAAGGAAAGGACAATATTGGCAGGAGACAATCTTAGGTGCACAGGTACACAGCCTTGGCTCAACTTGTCTTATTCTCTGCTGCATCAGTTTTGCTGAGCGTGTGTGGAAAAGTGCAACTCGAGCCTACCGAGTCAGCAAGATATATGTAAACACGTGTAGAACCAAACAGAAAAACAAATTAAAATATACAGAAGCACAATGTACTTCTGACTTGTCAAGTTCTATTTTCCCCCTTGCTTTTGCATTTGTTGGAGCACCTAAGATGAATACTTATGAGGCGTTTAAAGGAGGTCTGAATCTTTTTGTTGTTGTTGTTGTTAGTGGTGGTGCCTTTTTTTAGTTTTGTGCCATTTTCTAATGCAAGTCACACCCATGGCAACCAAGTAACCATGCAGGTCGAGATGTGGCTTCAGTTGTTTCTAGGGGCCGGAAGCTGAACTGCAGCAACACAGACCGTCCTGTATTTGTTTGCCTGTTTTTCTGACCCCCGGGGGGTTTAAGTCTCAAAGTCATCTTTCATCAATACTTTTAGCAAACAGAGCGTTTGTGTGCAGCCTTTCTTCGAGTCAGAAATATACAGCCCCTGATGTGGGAACGTCAGCCTTAGCAAAGAAAGCTCGAGACACGCTAAGTAGCTCCCTAAGACCCTAAAGACTCCAGAGGGCTGGAACAATACACCAGGACAAGTACGCGCCTATAGATTGTCAGGCTTCTGAAATGATTAAAAGACTAACGCACGGGAATCTGCGGAATCTACCCATAGGGGGCCAATACCTTTTGAGGAAGTAAGTTATGTATTGTCAATAACCTGCTCAGACATGTAGAGCGCAGCTCCAAGTTTTAAGATGAATAAGGGCAGACTGAGCCCGCTGTCAGGTCAGGGGTTTGATCAGCGCTTTGGACAATGGAGCAACCTTACAGTAAAGCGTACAGACCCCATTAGCAGTGAGCGACGGAAAACAAACCTCAGTGGTGTGGATGTGCGTGTATGCGTGCACGCATCTGTTGCCCCGTGGGTGTGTGTGTGTGTGTGTGTGCATGTGCTACTGTTACCTTGGTGAGACTTCAAGAGGCCACCAGCTCGCTGTGGGCCTGTACAACGCTCCTACAAAATGCGGTCGCAAAGAAATATCCCATCATCGCAGTCGATCTACGTGATAGATGTTTGTCTATCAAGCTTCATTCTGTAGATTTTTCACCCCAAATCTATGATATGACGTCATGCAAAACATTTCCCCATTTTGTGTCAGAGCTTGAACTGGATGCCGACGATCGACCGTGCCACGAAATCGGCCTGATCGGAGCGTGGAGCGCAGCTGTGATCTGAGCCATGACTAAGCTGTTTTCCGCGTCGAAGACCTGACTGTGCAGAGGCATTTGTGAAAACAAACTCTCGCGGGCTATGTGCAGCAAGGCATCTTGTGATCTTGCGCTGGTTCACCGAGTCGACTAAAGAGGACGCGCTGTTTTTTTTTTTATCCGTCCATGCTCCTCTTTCTTCAAATGTCATCACAGGGAGAGACCAGCGATCGTCCTTTTGTCCAGTGTTTGAAAGCCGTGTTCTCTTCTAGTACAGTTATTTGACCTGATAGAAAGCAGAACATCCTCTCCTCTGTTTTCGATCGTCACTGAGTCGAAGACAGTGGTCAGCCAAACTGTGCCATGCATCAGTCTGCTCAGCAAAGTACACTCCAGCTAGAATGAAAGTCAGATTGTGTTACTTTTACTGTTCTGTGGGAATTTCATTTCCAATGTCTATGAGGTGAATTCAGTCACTGATATAGTGGAGATAAGAACTGTGATCTTGATCATCATCCCAAGGTCCTCGTGGAAAAGGTACCAGTACTGAGTCCTCTGTCAGTATTGCAGTGTTGTCCATTGCAGTCGGAGTGCTACATCTCAGTGGCTAACTCGTGGACAATTCATCCTTGGATTGTTAACAACTGCTCTACTTTCCCAGTGGTCCCTTCCGCCAGTTGGTCTAGTTACGCCATCAAAATGATGCGTTGATGGAGCACTAACAAAAGTGACGAACAGAGGGGAGTTGAGGTGCTGATGCGAAGGACAAATTGAGCGTCGTTAGAGAGACGGAAGAGGGGATGATCGAGGTTAGGCCGGAAGATTACAGACGAGACAGTCAGACATTTAAGGTCGGGGTCACTGTTGGCTAGCTCAGATGTTGGTGGCACAGTTTGAAAGATGAGGCAGGAGAGTAGGAGACAGCTGCATATTAGCAAAGCCAGTGAACGTCAACCTCATCTCTCAAACAAGGTGAGGCAGCACTTCCCTTGCCTCCATCCCCCACACCGAGGTTGTTTTCGTGATTTCAAGGTCACACAACGGTGCTACGCGTACGTTTTAGCCCTGCCTGTTTCATTGGTAGCAGTTTGAAAAATCGTGCCAATCTGACATCCTGACCCTCCTTTGTCGAGCGAGTAATTAGCTCGGCGCCACGAGTGGGCACAGAATGTCGGAGACAGGCGGCAGTTTTTGAGTCCTCAATCCTGACGAGATTAATGGCTAAACTGCGTCTTCCCGCTCCATTTACTCACCATGTCAGCTTTTCCTTGGACAGAGCACACTGGCACCTCAGTTCCGAGCTGTAAACATCTAAATGCCACGCTGTACCAGTCTAAGTGCCCTAAGTGCGTGTTTAAACTTCGAAGTCGTCAGTCTGGGAGGGACCCCTTGGGCCGCGTTGACCCGGTTTCAGATGTTGCCCCGACAACACGCCAAGCCCTTTCAGGTCAGGACAGGTTTTCGCCTTCACATTTACCTCTGACCTCTTTTTTTGGAGCTGGGCCCGATGGCTCTGGGGGACGGATGTTCCCATACAGCGGACACCCACAGATTGTCTCCTATTGTGTTAATGTCCCTCCCCTCTGTGGTCTCCACTGTGTGTCTTAACAGGGCTACGACCTATTAACTGACCTCTCAATAACAAACATGCGGGGGGTGGTGATGATGAATTTGAAAATAAGATTACCTTCAATTTGTTTATCGCTTCAGTATCAAATTAGATATTCCACGGAAAATCACATTGCTGTTTTGGATCTTTACCAAAGGAGGTTTCGTTCCGTCCTTCAAATTATATAATCCTTTGAAAATGGTTGATTTCATTTGCGGCATAATTTCTTCTTTGTTCTTCAGATTCGCCTGAAATGTTTTGAGGCTGTGGGTGAGATGAAACAAGAGGGAACATCCTTCATGAGAAAAAAAAATTCTTATGTTTCCAATGTGTGAAAATTCTGGATGTCCGATATTGGCTTTTTTGCCGATATCCGATATGCTGATATTGTCCAACTCTCAATTTACCGATACCGATAACAGCCGATACAGATATGTGCGCCGGTAAACGCTTCAGGAGCGCATAGGCACTATTTCAGTGTAACGCAAGCATTATTTTATTTTTATCGGTTTTTATTTTATTGGTTTTAAAGCAAAAAAATCCGATACCGATATTACATTTTTATGCTAATATCGCATAAAAATATATCGGTGGGCCGATATTATCGGTGAAAATGTAACTCTAGTGAAAATGTAACTTTTTAATGCCATCTGAAAGATACTCTATCACTTTTATTTAATAATACTCTCAAGATGCCCATTGGATATCCATCATACCACGCATATACACATTCACTACACTATTTGGCACAGGTACACAAACAATGCATGGCACTAAGTTATGTGGGCCTCAGACTGTGGGTGGGGCAAAATGTCACACGGCTGTCACAGGCCAACATGTACAGTATACGACCTGTCACATTATCGGGTCCGTCCATTGTGACAACCTCGTGGAGGGGGGGACCGTGGATTTAATGAAGGCAGATGCCACATGCTGTCTTCCGATGCAGATAGGACATGGCGTGAAGCTTGCCACATGTGTTACGTATCAGGGTGAGCGCCTGCTTCAGCCCAAATGCTGGGTGACAGGCTGTGTTCATACCCTGGTTGTCATAATAGGGGCTCTGACAGGGGGGGATCTCAGCACCGGTGGCTACTTTACCATCAACAGAAC
>OMPJ01034702.1:5861-33154 GCA_900312935.1 Carapus acus | reverse complement strand
AAACCTGCTCCCTCCCTCCCTCCCTCCTGTCCAACCCTAGAGTCCAACTGTAGCACAAACCAGGACCCTAGTGACCTATATCTTATCTGGAGACCTGATATAGATTCAATATCTCATTTTGATTCTGCTTCATGTAGTAGAGATTACATAGTGCAGACTGTTCATGCTAAAAAAAAGTAGTTTGCATTGCAAATTGTGGTATTTTAGACTGATATATGGTTTTCTAAAAAGCAATTTCACTTCACTTTCATAATCTTGAAACATAAAGTTCTGACTCAATAGAATAATTAGGTCTACATGAATGAGTGAGCACACATCAGATGACTGAGAGGGTGTATTTCACACCATGGAAGACAATTTTTTGATCAACAATATTATTTGTTCACTGGATTTCTCCATGTACAGTATTTGGGAAGCCTCTTAGATGGTTAAATGACACCTTGTTGTGGTTACCCCTGATCATCTTGATCTTGATCTTGGTCCCTGTATCAGGTAAACACCAGGATTTTGCAGCTTATGTTGCTGTTACTCTTCTCTTAGATGAGAGACGTCATTGGTGCTGCCACAGCAGGCCAGACCTATTTCCGCTCCAACATGGATAACACCGTGGCATACATGGTAACCAATCGCATCCCCTCCATGGTGCAGAACAGGGTGCGCACCTGGTACACTTACACTTGGGATGCTCAAGGCATGCTGGGTAAGTACGGCTAAATAATCGTCATCATCCAGTAGACAGAGCAAGAGCAATGCAGGAATCTCTCAAATATTTTCTGGAGCATTAGGATCCAGGAAATAAGTTCTCTAGTGACATAATTGTTCAGTTTCTAACTGAAAGAAGAAAAAACCCAAATGAAAATTATCAACATAGGTCCGGATGTCATTCCTCCAAGACAGTAGCTCCCGAAACATAGTTTTTCTGTCACTAATGGATGTATTCTGCACACTTGAAACAACAGCATCACATTCACTGCCACATTATTGAGCACATAAATAAAACGGTTATGTATCCAGACAGCTTGACACAGGCAAATATGACAAAATTTGAAAACAATCCAACAGCTCTTTCTGGTTGTGCACAAGCTAGAGAGGAGTGAGTCCACCACAGAAACAAGTATAAACTGCAAGCATAATACTTCTGTTGCATTCCCTCTTGGAAATAACTGCAGAAAGTGTACCATCTATGGAAGAAAGTCAAGACTGATTCCCAAGGACAAAAGTCCTTTTGTGCCAAAAGGAATCTTGAGAAAATATGTGACGAATGAGTCAAATTCTGATGAGTCACACCAATATTTCACAAAAGAAATCAAGAACATCAAACAATGATGTAGATAACATTCACATTAGCAAAACTACACCTTCACCTTGACCGACCGGTGTTGTCTTGTACCTCCAGATGAGTCTGAACTGCTGGACAAGATGCCTTTGGTGATGAGAACAGCCATTGCAGTGGACATCAACTTGACAACCTTCCAGAAGATTGATCTATTTAAGGTAAGATGAACATCTCATTACAGCATTGCAGGCCAGTGGCAATGACTTACTGTTTTCTTACAGGGTTGCGACCCTCAGATGTTGGTGGACATGTTGTTGAGGCTGAAGTCTATAATCTACCTGCCTGGAGACTTTGTTGTTAAGAAAGTGAGTGCATATTTTTGAGACTCATTGTTCTTTCACATACCTTAGAATGATAACAGCTATGAAATCATTTAAGTTATTTGCCTTTGTCCTGTTAACCTTACTTGTCTGCAGGGTGACATTGGTAAGGAGATGTACATCATCAAAAGTGGAGCGGTGCAGGTTGTGGGAGGACCGGACAACAGCATTGTGTTTGTCACACTAAAGGCTGGCTGTGTGTTTGGAGAAATCAGGTAACATCGGTTTCTACAGCATCATTTCTGAAAAATTCCTGTGCGATGCAACGACAATTTCAACTTTACATTTGGATGCAGTCTGTTGCAGTCATCTAAAGACGGAGGGAACAGAAGGACAGCTAATGTCAAAGCTTATGGCTTTGCCAACCTTTTTGTCCTGGAGAAGAAGGACCTGTTTGACATCCTGGTCCACTATCCGGAATCTCAGAAGGTTCTGGCCAGAAAGGGCAGGTATGTAAAGTGTGTTGCATTGAACTGAATTGTGTGGCGCTATATAGGACCACATTGTGAAATACAGTACATGATGTTTGTGTGTAGGAAACTGATGAAGGCAAAGGGTCCAGCAGCAGCTAAAGCTGAGGAGGACAAAAAGAAAGGTCTGGCATTATTTGGACCTAAACCCCAAACACCCAAATTGCTGCGTGCCTTCGGAGGAACGATCAACAGGAAAATAATCGAAAGACTTAAGGTAATAATTTGTTTTCCAACAATATCCCACAATAAGCATTGGCACATACAGTATGTTTGGTCATTCTATGATGGTCTGTTTTGTATTTTTCCATTTCCCCTAGCTTTCTGCTCAAGACTAAGGTTTGTAGTCTATTACCCTTATACACACCGTACTCGCAATATAACTCCTTTTTGGGAGTGAATGTATAGTTTCAGTGAACTTCCCTTGTGGTTGGAGGAGGATTTTGGATGCATCCCTGTGTGGTGGGATAGAAAGTCAACATGATGTTTAAAGCCAGCCATCCATTTTATAGTGTGTACTATTCTAACGTTTGTTCTATATGTTATTGAATTTATATTTTGTTTATGACTCCACTATGTGTTTAATCATTTGTCCACTCTGCTGTCACATGACAGTGTAAAAGGGTGCGAATAAAATTGGTTAAAATGTTTAAAATGTAAAAATTAAAATGTTTTTGTATGCGATATGACACAAAATGCTCTTCAGTGGTAATTGACTTCAACTTCTACACTGCTCTGTAATCAAGCGAACCACTGCTTCATAACATTTTACCAATGAATGGATGAAGCAAGAGACTTGACTATTCTGTGACAGACTTACTTTGTTCAGATTGTATGTCAGTAAACTGGAGCTAGATTATGTATTGAGTGAATGTAAATCTAATGCTCTCAACTAACAACAAATTCTTTTTTGATGAGGATACACACTCAATAGCACTTGTCACATCAGGGGTTTGACTGGGTATGAAGAAATTCATCCCAACAGAGACTGAAATTTCTTGACTCAGTGGTTTGGATTCACCAAACAACTTTCATGCTAGAAGAACTGTAAATGTTGACCCCTTGTTGCAAACATTGTGAGTGACTTGTATTTTTTGGACTGATTTTAATCCCACCTTTCATCATGTGCGGATTGTACAGCACAGGAAGGTAAATCTGATTGAGAGCCCATATGGATGGACATTGTGGTGAGGGCTAATGTGTAACTGTTGTATAGGGGAAAACATTTGGAAACAGACCAAAAGGAAGTGGGGTGATATGTCATTTAAGAGTTAATAAAGTTGAATGGCAGTCTTATAGATGTCTTGTCTGGAGCACTTAATAGGGACAACCATGGATCATGACAAGGGCACATTACAAAAATATAAGCACCAGGGTATGCTAATGTTGGTCAGCAGTTAGAAACTGAATGGAGCAAGCTATTCGGATTGACATCCACACAAGACAACGCAAGGAGGCAGCGAAAAAAGAAAAGATAAAGGAAGAAAGAAACAATAGATTCCCTTTTTTCGACAAAACACCAAAAGCCAATGGTTAAGAAATTACATTCAAGATGGATACAGGGAAAGTTTCACCGTCATCATTCAACCGTCGACAGCTTACTCAAAATAAATGGCAAGACCCAATCACCAAAGCATCTATACAATTGTGTGGACCCAGCAATGAAACTTTGAAAGTGAGAGGTCAGTTACCTGAGGTCAGTAACTACCTACCCCACTACTTGGTCTGGCAGCAATGTCAGAATGACCAAACTTCAAAGAAAGGATCAAGATCTGCTCTGACGTGACCCATCTGAATGAGTGCATATATCTGCAGAGAGAGACACATACTGCCTGCGGTCGATGTAACCCTGGTCAAGCTTGCGGGGCAACCATCTTTACGAAGCTGGATGCAACAGTTGGATCCTGGCAGGTGCCCTTACACCCAAAAGCAATCCTACAGACCAGATTTATCAGCCCTTTTGAAAAACACTGCAACAAGAGGCTCCCTTTTGGCATCACATCAGCACCTGAGCACTTTCAGAGGCGGCTGACACTGTGATGGAATTAGAAGCGACTCTATGCCATGCTGACGAAATTTTGATTTTTGAATCCACACATGAACAACATGAAAGGCTGCATAGGGTGTTGGGGCGGCCCCAGGAAGAGGGCATGACGCTCAATAACAACGAGTCAGTTTGCAGTCGACAAGGTCATGTTCACAGCGTCACTGCAAGGGGCACTGAATCAATTCCAGGCAACAGTACTGGCACAATACTGCCTTCACAGAAAGACAATGGTTTCTGTAGGTGCCTCATCCTTTGGGCTGGGTGAGGTACTGTCTCAGAAGCAGCTGTCTGGGGAGTTGAGGCCAGTACCCTTTATATCATGCAACATGACAGACACAAGCCGTCAACATGCCCAGATAGAGAAGGAAGCATTGGCCCTTACCTGGGCATGTGAGCGATTTCAGTCTTACCTGATAGGGATGGATTTTGTAGTACAAACCAACCACAAGCCTCTTATTTCTCTGCTAGGCAGCAGAGCACTAGATGACTTGCAGCCTCGCTTCCTGAGATTCTGATTGGGGCTGTATTTCTTCATGTGTAAGATCGAACATGTGCTGGGAAAGAAACTGATCACCGCAGATGTACTGTCCATGGCACTGATTCAAACCTCATCAACACAAGAGGAAAAGCAGCTGGAAGAGGATGTGCGTGTGTCCATCAACTTCATAATGAGACATGTGCTTGCGTCAGGAGCAAAGGTTAGTGCAAATCAGCATGGCACAAGACGCAGATCATGTCTGCAAGAGACTGAAATGCATGGTGCAAACGGGTCAGCCGCAGAGCAAAAAAGCTCTTCCACCACAACTGCAGTTGTACTGACAGTATCAACTGGACCTGCGGGTGGAAAGCGGACCACTGATGAAAGGCGAAAGACTTGTCCTCCCGGTCACAATGCAAGATAACTTGCTCCATAAATTTCTTGAGGGTCACCAGGGCATGATGAAGTGCGTGGCTAGGGCGGAGCATTGTATATGGTGGCCAAGTCTCATCCAACACATCAAACAAAGAGTGTAAAACTGTGCAACATGTGCATGTGAAAGCCATAACCCACCATAATCACTGCTGGCAACCCCATTGCCGGTCAGGCCATGGCAGTGTGTAGCTGTGGATAGCTTCCAGTGGGACAGTGCCATGTTCTTTGTGGTGATTGACTACTATTCACGTTATGTAGAGGTGGCTAACCTGACCTCCACCACCATGGCCCACATGACAGGAAATTAGAAGTCTAAATTTGCCCGTCATGGAGTGCCAGAGACTACGGTCACAGACAATGGTCCTCAGTTCTCTGCACCAAAGTTTGCAGCATTCGCCAAAGACTATGACTTCAGACACACCACTAGCAGCTCTCGCTACCCTCAAAGAAATGAGAAGGCTGAGAGGGCAATGAGAACGGTGAAATCTCTCCTGAAAAATGGGGAGGATCAATACAAGGATGTTCTGGCCTACAGAGCCACTTCCTTGAAACACAGCTTATCAAACCCTGATCAGCTGCTGATGGGCTGCAACATCACGACTTCCCTTCCAGTCAGTCAAGGGAGAACACAACCTGGATGGCCAGACCTCCAAGCTTTCAGTAGGAACGACCCAGACTTAAAAGAACAAGACAAGAGGTCAGACCAGGACAAAAAGTCTGGGTGAAGGGCTCAAAGGAAACGGGGATGGTCAGTGGTCAAGCTCAGACACTAAGGCCTTTACAATATAGACCTGTCCTCAGGGACTCTCAGGAGCAACCGATCTCACATCAGGGTCATTTTAGAGGCTACCTGAGAGACAAGATTGGGCTGGGCCAAAGGACCACAAAACAGACTGAATCTATAGACTGGATAAAAAGCTGTGGTTTGGTTCACTGGGCAGAACAACTCCTGCACAGCTGGAGGATCTGGATAGTCTACCCCGTGATCCCTAGAATAGGAAAAAAACAAAACAAAACAGGAACAGATAATGTTGGAAATGTTAAATGCTCTGGTATCACATGTTTATTGTGTTGAATACTTATGTAGTATGTTTACTGTTCAAGTTTATCTACAAATGTTTGGAAAAAAATGAGTTCTTTATTCTTTATTCTTTAGTTTTTTTGAGTCTGACAAGTAACTATAGGGGGTAGATGTAGTGAGGACTAATGTGTACCTGTTGTATATGGGAATATATAAGGAAAGAGACCAACAGGAAGTGAAGGGATATGTCATGAAGAGTTAATAAAGTTGAGTTGAAGTCTAATTAATGTCTTCTGTCTGGGGCCTTGAAGCAGTGATTCAAAAACTGGGCGACAAAACGGAACTACAGGGGGGCGGCGTCAAAGGATCTCTTGGTTTGTTTTGTGGCTAGTTTTCAGCAAAGCAAACAATATTTAAAAAAAAACTAAATTTGAAATGTGAAGTAATATCTAAATATCTTTGATAGAAAACGTCTTCATAAAGAGTTTCATATCATAATTCAATGTATTAAAAACAAAGAAGGTGCAGGGGGGCTTACAATATATCATCAAAGGCTTGAGAAAAAAAGTTTGGGAACCACTGTTAAGAGATCACGACAAGGACCTATCACGGACATGACATACAAATTGATCTGACAGAATAGGGAAGAAAGAGGGGTAAGAATATCATACAACGGAATGAATCTGTATCACATGGGAAGAGACAATGTGATTTAACGTGAGAATTCACTGGAAAAGATTTCACTTCACTTAGTTAAGCACGCCAAACTACTCATTTGCCGCATACCTGCGGTACAAAGCACTGCAGCATGGCCTGTGGCTGCTGACTTTTAAAGAAGCTAAGGAGATTAGGAGCTTACAGGAATTTATGTCTTACATGGGCTGTGGAAAATGCTCTGTGTTTAGATACATTTTCTATGTGTCTATGTTGCGATGAAAATGGATGAACCAGTGGTGTTGATTTTGATATAATCAGTATCTGGAGTTCTATAAAAACAGAACAGAATAAATTGTTCATCATATGTCTGACAAATTTTACCCATCGAGTTCATCTTGGTGCAAAGCCATGAAACTCTCCCGTGCTACAGGCACAAAGTGTTTCTCACAACTAAGGGTTCAGTTTCCCCAAGAGGTGCATCCTCTAGTGACACTTCCACAAACAGCATTGCCCTGTGTCGGAGGTGTAGCTAGGATAGGCAACGAAAATGGTTCCTAGGTACCTCTACTCCTTCATCGACTCAACTGGTGACCTATTTTCATGGTGGTCCTCTTTGCCGGCTGGAGAACATCACAAGCAGTTTTTCAATCTTGGTGACATGTAGTTCAAAACAAGGGCTCCAAGATTAAGGTGAATACATTTTACATTGTGCTGCCGCATTGCCATATCAGAGGTTCTTGTTTGCTCCACTCTAGTAAATTTGTTGTCTTTGGAGTGGGCAAAAAGTGAGTTGAATATGTTGGTTTTCAAAACCTGGTGGCTCTCCTCTGACTAATGTTTTCTCTGTGTCGCAGTGATGCAATGGCAAGGCAAAAAAGAAAAATCATGAATTGAATCAGATGTGATTTTTTAAAAATTCTGTCTAACGGTGCAAGTGTACCGACAATAAAAATGCCAGACCTATCCAGGATCAAATTCAGTGCTTTTTTTTCTCCTCTGTATGTCGATTCCTGCATGTTCAAAAGTAGATGTGAACTTATCCCTCTTTTCTATCGTTCCTCAAATGTTGCATCGAGAAGCCATTCAGTGTACTTTCCGTTTTGTTGAAAATGTGTTCGCAAAATGTATATATTGATGCACCTGTTTTTATAAATCAAAAGTGTTTTAAACTCTCACCCACTCCGAAGTGTCTCTAACAGACCTCTAATGGCGTAGACACAGAAATTAGAGAGGCACACTTGTCTTTCAGTTCTTTGAAGACAAATAAAGAGTCTTCTTCCTCACTCTGTGAAAATAACAAGATACATTTTGATTGTCTGCCATTGGTTCTAGCTCTGGCAGCACTAGCTACTCTCATGGGATAACTTTCATTTTCGATCAGCATCTGTGCAAGTGTCATCACTTCCCAGGTAGCACATTTGAATAGAAATGATTTTTAGGCAGTGCTTCCCAGAGGCTGCTGCTTTTTTTGGAAGACGCTTTAAGAGCGACTTACGCAGTTCGGCAGGCAACGATCATGACGAGCATGTACACATGCCCAAATTGCATTTTTTGGGGGCATTTTTGGAACCTTGCGCTTCCCCGAGGTAATAATAAGTTGCATAGGGCAGCCCTAAGGGCATACCATTTATTATAAAATACGTCTGTTCAACATTTCACTTGTATGGTTCAAGCGGCATATGTGGAGTTAGCAAAACATGAACGTCACAGCATATGAGGAGTTTCAAACACCTCGGGCAAAAAACAAAACAAAAAACAAAGGGTCAAAACTGCTTTTAATGGCCATTGTTGTACTGATTATGATCACAATGAGGGAAGGATAAAATACACAAGGCAACAGAAACATGATCAAAATAAAAACAGTGGAGCATAATATGAGACCAATGCAGAAAGAAAAGAAGAAAAAGCCTCAAGAACAAAAAACAGAAAATCATTTAGGCTGGATGCTGCCTCATGCATAAAACTGAGCTCATCTCTCTTGATTAGTAATTAGCAGCCATCAGCATGCTTCAGTATGTCTCGTAGCTTAAGCCTCATCACCGCAGTGTAATACTGCACATTTACATAAGTTAAGATTTCTTCTATTCGAAGTCCACAGGACATCAAGTCCATCACGTCCTCTACACATCACTGGAGGTTGCGCCTCTCCTACTTAGTGTGTGTATGAGACATTTAACATGGAATCTTCCTTAAGATAATCTGTCTGTCCTCGCCACCTGTGATTACTGTGTTGCACAGTTCGTTCATCCACATGGCTGTAACAGCACCTGCACACATGCAAAATTTACATACTGATTAATTAATGATAGTATTCGGTATGTTTTGAAACAAGCACAGGGTAGTTGTGTCTATCTGAGTCAAACTGAAAAAATATTGCAGAGTCAAAAAACGACGGATAACACAACACTGAGGCAGACAGTTGGTACTATTCTTGTATCCATGAGCCACAAGTCTATTCTGAATTCTAATAGCATTACAATACAGCTGTGAATCAAATTCTCTTGCCATTGGATGTGTCATTGCAAATCCAAGAAATTAAGCAGTGGTAAATGTGACAAGATGACAAGTACCTGAATGTCCCGGGATCCTCCTGGTAACTGTATTGCTCAGGAGGTCCCAAAGGAAGAGGTCTCCAGATTGTCCGCCGCAAAGTGCAGTATTTCCGTCCCAGCAGAAACACCTGCAGCGCAGACACCAAGTTTTCATTCAGACTTGACGCCAAACCAATGGCAACTCTGGACAAACTTGTCTTCATTGCTTAAGCAAAGAGCAAATACTGAGGGCTGCATCCTCTTGTGGTGTGTGTGCTCTTACCTGTGCTCCTCTTCAGCCTTGACAGATGAGATCACCATTCCACTCTGAACATCGAGGACTTTCATATACAAATCGGCACCAACACTGAGAGTGTGTCTACTGTCTGCAGGAGAATTTAGAATGTGGCACTCATCTAGTGGTAATACGGTACACAAAACTCTAGGAGTTGTATCGTCAGAGTGAGGAGGCTTGATGTCAAAGTAGTGACTTTTTGTAGTTCTGTAGTCAAACACATCCATGACAGTGTAACAGACCCCATTTCCAGTGCTTGCCAGTGGGTTGCCAGCTCAGCAATTCACTAAGCTGAGATTTTCACAAACCCTTGCCTCCAATTTGGAGAACTGGATAATTCCTCAGATCAGGAGGTGTAAAACCCAATTTTAATATTAACTGTATTTCATCCGATTATATCATTTAATATGAGTAAATGTGAAAGCAGTCATTGCCGTCCAAAATAATTTGCGGGATGGAAACCCACACACAGGGAGGCTGGCAGACTTACCAGGGCTGAAAGCAATGTGGTGGATGGTAGCTGTGTGGCACCGGACTTGCTGCAAGGCTGCATAGCTGCTAGTGTCCCAGATGGTGACTGTCCCATCTTTACATGCCGACGCCAGTAGGGTCGCTGCTGGATTCAAACAGATGCTATTGACCTTCAAGGAAACGCAAAGAGGGCATGGTGGCATTCATTTCATTTTGGAACAGGAAGCAACTTTCTAAAATTCGTTGTTGAAATGTATTCCATGACTACTGTGTCCATGAATTCAACTTCCAGCTGAATGTCAACCTCTATAAACCAACTCAACCTTTCAGGTCAGTTTATTTGAGTAGTGGAAGATAATTGCATTCACTTGCTGTGATTAAACCCCTACTTGTCTACCTTAAGTGAATAAATGCCAACCTCTTGGTGTTGACATGATTTTCTGAGATAATTTAAGGTGGTCTGCGTGTCGCTACAGTTTCCACCCTCACCCCTGCATCGTGCTCCAGCTCAGCCAGCAACTCAAACTGGGATCTCCTCTTGCTTGTTAAAGCTTCAGACGCACATTGCCAGACCTGCAAACAATAGATATACAATATAAAATGAAGTGAGTGTGGATAAAACATTCCTTCATGCTTAGATAACATATTATGGTAGTATTGACCTTAACAGTGGAATCCCAGGATGCTGTGTACAGCCGGTCATCACACCAACATATTTCGCTGACGGCATCGTCGTGTCCCATTAATGTATCTTGTCTCCTGCCGTACGGTATGGAGTAGAAATAACTGGGGAAAAAAGATGAGTAAGTAACAGTGATGTCAACACTTGCGAAATCTCTTTCCAAATGCAAATCGACTGTGCATACATACACGTTATTGTCCCATGAGGAGCAAACCACAGTTTTACCCTCTGCCAGCATCAAACACGATGACAATGCCTGACAAACAGCAAGAGTGTTTGAATTGCAAGACATTAGATGGTGGATTACTAACATCTGCAGACATTGATAAAATTAAATCACATACCATGTTGGAGAAGGACATGCTTCTCTGGAAATCCTTCAGCTCTTTGGAGTACATTTTAAGCGTTGAATCTGGATGAAAAAGTGATGCACAGACACTTACTGCACACTTAGAAGATAGCCGATGCTCATTTCTGAGGCTTTGTTTGGATGATCATGCGTATAAATACATCATCACAAATTAAAAAATTTTGAAAGGCCAACGTGCATGCATTCAGGAATGCACCAGGCTTGATCCTCTTCAGTGATTATATAGTGACTCTGCGACATTATACGATACATTGAGTTGTCCTCTTTAATGGTTACTAGGTTATTATGTGCAATGACATAATAAAATAATTCAAGAGGGCTTCCAAACAGACTGGCAGTTGTGACAAGCATATCAGTTAACTTGTTTAGCCTGGAATGATATGTAATTTTGTAAAGTGCTGCACAGACATCCACAAACAGTTCTCATTCCAGACTTCAGCTCTCTACAAATGTAAATAAAGACTCCAAAAAAGCCTTTAAATTCTATGGAAAATATATATCTCGGAAGGAGAGCTTCCCTATCCAGAATCAGAAAGACGGTACTACGTCCAACTTACAGAAAATGGATAAATCATACGTTATTCCTTCAGACTTCACAAATGAAAGAGAAATAAGCGGGCCAGTAGCATGAGGCTGCTATTATCACTAAACACAATGTCTTTAAAAACAGGGCTGCTTTAATACCTCCTTTTACAAGGCTGGGGGAATATTTGTCATTTACACACCTTAAAAATTTTCATCTTGAGGAAGGGGCTACCTCTCTCTGGCACTTTCACACTACAATTACTCAAAATTTGACTTTGGAGAGAGTGAATTTAAAAATCTAAAAAACAAAACAAGGGAAATTGGAAAATATTTCACAAACCTTGGGATGTGGAGAAAATGGCTGTTCCATCTTGTGTCACGGCAATGCCTGTTATAGTCCTGTCAATTGCAAAATTCATGTATGTTTTGCTTTTAAAGTTCTCCCTCTAAATCAAAACACCAGCCTGATACTGAGACCACGCTTTTTCGATCTGGAGGCGCTTCTTTACTTACTCCTTGTGAATTTTGTGGCTGGCGAAGATTTTCAGATCACCCATGTTTGCCCAGGCAAATCTCCTGCTTTCTTCAGTCAGGTCCTCAAAGGAGGAGAAGTCACTTTGGGATACTGAAAAAGAACCACAACTGCAACTGTCGACACATGTGAAGGTAACACAGAATGAGGCTTTGTACAAAAGCGCCTTTCCTGGTACCTGGTGACAGTTCACCCTTCGGTGTGCTGGTGCCGGCATTGTGTGCGAGGTTGTGGAAACGTGCCGTGATCCTCTGTGGGTGTGGGGTGGTGAACAGCTGTTTGGGTGTCTGTCCAAACTCCAGGATCTGTGTCAGCATGGCTATTCTCTGGTCAGTGTCCTCAATACTGTCAGTTCAGTCATTGAGATACAGAAACTTAAAGTCTGTTACTGACTTACATAATTTTTATATCATAATATACACAAAAGACGCAATTGCACTACCTGTCACAATCCATGCCACCTTCGTATGTAAGCGGGTGGAACACTAAGAGAGGAAGACATATTGTGAATCTTAGATCCTGAGGGTTTGTGGAGTATTTGATCTTCCGAGGCTCTCAGCAGCTTTACCATTATGTGCAGAGACTGCCTCACTGCCTCTCTGCTTGAAACCAAACACCAGATCAATCCACTCATGAAGGTGCTCCGAGACATACTGACTCTCTAGTGCTGCATTGTTCTTCTGAAGAAAATCGCTGGCATCTAGAATAACAAACATTGAATCCTTTTATCAGCATTGAATATATGGAGCGAAGGCTCCGACAACCAAACAGACTAAGAGTGACGCTGTGTTCCAGGACGGTGATGCTCAGCATGGGTTGCAGCCAGACAAGGTGCAATGCACAAGTGGCGTGATTAAAAATTTGCACTCGCAGAAAATTGCGAGATTTCCATATTGCGTCAGGTGTATTTGTATGGATGGATGTTTGGAACTGGAATGTTCCCAAGTAGGGTAGTGTCTGTATTTTACTATCTCACTGCAATACAAAATATACTGTACATCAGGGGTGCCCACACTTTTTTGGCTCATGAGATACCTTTCCAAAAAAATTATATATACGCACGCACGCACGCACGCACACACGCACACACACACACACACACACAACAGCTCCTCTTTTGCACAGCATCCAAGTAAGAACGCACAACTGGTCTCTCACAATATTTATGCCTTGTTTTGTTTTTTAAGTCTTTCAAAGTAGTTACTTCACCTATTTCTTTCTGAGCTTGCTTTGAGGTGGGAAGTCAGTGTGGTAGTGAGTGGACAGATCGAAAATGCCGCTCCACATCGTCCCTCTTTGGTATTGCCACGGTAGACCGACAGATGAGGCGAATACACTTCGACAAGTGAAATGACAAGTGAAAAAAAGTCCTCCTCCCATTCCATATGACAATGACTCATTTTAGGTTCTTGCTTTGTCTCGCTCCCCCAATCATTTCTATACCCTTTCTTGAGTTAAAGAGGAAAAATTGGAGGCTTACCTTGCCAATTTGTTAGTTTTGCTGCACTTACTGCTGTGAATTGAGATGCATAGTGCGGTCTTTCTTTTTTTATTAAACACTGCCATGCAATCTACCCACACTACCTTTGTGATCAACCAGTGGATAGCGATCGTCGTAATGGGCGTCCCTGTTGTACAGTATCTGTACAAAATGCAGGATGTAATATCTCTTCCAATGCAACACAAGACACGTCTATGCTCGGTGAAATACACATCTTACTGCTCATTTGTATATCTAGTATTCTCTAATTAGTATCCACTGTTGCTATTATGTACTTCTATTATTCTTAAGGATTTTTGAGTGTCCCCAGTGTTCTCTGTGTTCTTAGTTAGGCTTTCGTTTAGCTTTATTGTGACCTGTCCTTTGAGCTTCTAGGGCTTGGATAAAAAACAAACAAACAAAAAAAACAATGGATCAATACAGTTAATACATACTTAACAACCAATAACCGGTATTGTAGCAGTAACTTTTCATCTCTGACATTCCAAGATTTGTCCTGGAAAATGTTAACCATCCAACAATATGCTGAATCATGGAACAGAGTAATCTAATGTGTTATCATGAGAGATATCATAAATGCAAGAGATAATGACCTGTGGCCCATGGCGGGAGCAAGACGTCACAAACTGCATTTCCATTCTGCCGTCTGCCCAAGTCCAGACCTACTTTGTTTTCCAAAAAGCTCGGGTCCTTCCCATAAAATTCCGGGATCAACTATAAGACAACAGAAAACCATAAAATCTTACTGGACCTACGGAATTCTTACACGCAAAGCAAAAGCACATCAAAAATATACCACCTCGACACTTGAGGCTTTATTTTCTTGGGGCTGACCATGACCTTAATTTCTGCAGATTCACTATAATGAATGAGTTCTGTCCTGTACAAACAGTTTTGCTCTCCTCATCATCTTAATGTTATATATCCATTGTCACACTGAACTTTAAAATGCTTCTGATAATAAATTCATAAATTCATTCATAATCAATACCTCTTTGAAGTCAGTTGCACCCTCCAAGCAGTTTTTCCATGTTTCACCTATGCTGTAGAAATGAGTACAGGTCAGTGACCCGCTCTGCGTCAACATGTTTCTTTCATGTTATTATGGAATTTCAAAAATCACAAACAGCCAACCTGTTGAACATGCGATCTGCGTGGTCATAGCGGCCGTTCTGGAGGCACAGCATGTGTTCCGGAGCTGCAGTGAGAGATCAAGGTATACTGTGACAAAGTATTATCTGGATAACACCTTCAATAAAATCAAACTAATAATAAACATAACAACTGAGGTGCATGGCATGTACATGACATACCAACTCTGACGAGGTAAAAAAGGACATAGCCTGGAGATGAGTAGTGACTGCCATAAAGGAATCGAGGCTCAGGCATGCTTCTGAATCGAGTCTGTGCACAAAACAACATGCTGCAGTTATCCATTGTAAATCAAATCACATGGACACTCCCCCTTGTGCTTTCTGCATAAGTACAAGCTACATAACACTTCATACAAAATAACGGCTTATGACGTGCCCCTGACATGGATAACATACAGACATTTACAAGCATTCGCAGTGATATCCTCATTATCAGGCCAAAAAAGAACGACATCTCACCAGGAGCCTCTCCAATCGATCTTTGTTTAGGGCTCCCACAGGCTTGCTCAGGTCTCTGAACGTAGCACAGTTTGTAATATCTGTCAGACAAATGGAAAAGTCCTTGCAATCAATTATAAATCAATATCTTAAAGCCTCACCTCCACAATTTGATAAGCACAGGCCTGCCAGGGTGCAATTTCAGTGTCCATGTTGGAACACAGCCATGGGCTTAGCCACTGACCTACCCAGCTGTGGGCTGCTGTAGTCAGCGATAACCCAGGGGAAGATAGGATACTGCGAGAGGTCATTGCAGCTGCGGTCGGCCAGGTTGTTGAGGTGGAGGAGGTACTGATAGTTGCTCAGGTGACCACGCTGCCAAAGCAGCATGTAACTTTCTGCAGTGTGTTCTGTCATATGGTTCTCTGAGCAGGGGGGGATAGGACATCACAGTCTATTGGTTGTTAAACTTTTGTTTGAAGATTACATTTTGCTGTTTTCGATGCAGTTTGTCAATTTGTTGATGGGGTAACTAGTTCCGATTAGAATGTTATCTTAAATATTCAATATTCCTGCTAAAGCTGTTTGTGTGTAATGGGACACAAAAACTGCGGCAACAATGGTTGCCACACGGCAGTTCATTGCCTCTTGATATATAGGTCAGACTGACACATTAACATGACATTTTCATTAGGGTTGCCTGCAAATGCATTCTGTGTTTTGGCATTCTCACCCAGAAAAGTGGCGATATAGTAATAGATTTCATCTCTGTCTCCAGTGTTGTAAAACTTCAGGTAGATGTCAGAGCAGAAGTCATTCTCTGTGCAGAACACCTCCAGACCCTTAAAAAGGAGACAAGAGTCACAAAACCGGTTTGGAAGAAACTCCCTAAATATGGACTTGGAACTTAAATATTCAAACTGAGGCACAGCGAAGCAAGACCAAGGTCTCGACAATGTGCGTACTCACCACAGGCTTCAGTCCATGACGTCTTTTGTAGATTCGCCGAATTCTGTGGAGTTTGATTTGAATCACCTGCTCCTAAAAATATGGCATGTATAATTCAAAGTGTCACCGTACAGCTCTCTGAGAACTGTGACTGAGGCAAGGCTAAAGTTTGTGTGACTAAAATAATGAAATGAAGTGCACGGAGTTGGATAGATTACCGGGTAGCCATTCAGTGGTTGGAAGTAGAGGTTTTCATCTGTTATGCAGACGTGGCCAGGATTGGTCACCAGAGGCATGACCATTTCCACCACACATTCCATGTGGGGAATTTCTGCGACACTCTGAAAGCTTTGGATCAGAGCTCCATCATGATCATTATTTCATCTCAAATTGAAAATTAAAACAAAGTGCTCAAAAGTAAGGTGAAATGTTCATTCCTTAATCAAACTTAAAATTCCACAGAATTATGAAAAGGTGTCTAAAACGTGCACAATGATGCAATTTGGGATCACCCAAACTTACCAGTTTTTATCAAATGATGACCTTGCGAGTCTTGATTGTAAATTTGCTGCAATCTAGGAAAATTGAACATGCAGTTGATTCACCACATGAAAGAGAAAATCAGTGTTGCATGCATTTATTTGTCATTAAGTCCATCCAACATGAACAATACAGTTCCAAAGTTACGTCATACCCAGCCTACGTCGTTTTAGTGGTTACGTTGGTGTTAAAAACACAGTGCAGGATTAAACTGGTAAAATTACAGAAAAGAAGTAAATGATAAATAACAATAAAAAGATATGTTTGCTGCAAATTCATATGAAATAACCAACATGTATAAAAATAAGATGTAAATGTCAGTGACAAACAATGAAATGACTGCGCGGATGAATACAGCATCATGCGTCGGTAGCCGAGGAAGACAGCATCATTACAGGTCACCGGTTATTAAACATAATGTACGTGGACATCAGAAAGCATTCAGAATGAGGTGAAAATGCAACCGACATTAGCCGTATGCTTGGTGCCAAGTATGCTAAGTTGTGATTCCGACTAACAAGTTAAACCTGTGAAATTTGATTTACGTTCCATCATGAGAATGGAACTGCAACATAAGCCGGGGACCCACTGTATCCATATTTCACTCAATCTTTGCTCACCATGGCAACCTGGTCTCCAAGCCTCTCCAGACAGGATGCCCTGTAGAGCTGTAAATGGCAGCAGATTTTGTGAGTGAATGCATGAAAAGACAAACAACACATGCCCAAAGTGCAGTGATTAGATTAAAGGTGGGTGAGGTAAGTTAGGCTACCAAATATGTCCAGTTTTCACTTTTCCGTGTTTCACCAAAAAATTCTTAATGCAGTCTTTCAGGCTCAGGCCTGTGAAGTCTAATCAGAGGGAATATCTACACACCTGAAGCAATATTTGAACAACATCTTCTGTTTTAGTCCAGACTTCTAGTTGGAAGGTAACCCTCTTGTCTTGCTGCCAGGGTAGGAGGAGAAAGCACTATGATAAGACTAATCATTGCATATTTCAGTGTGCAAGTAATTTCTGAACTGAATTTATCAATTTATCTGCAATAAAATGCTAAAAATGCTCTTGTGCAAAGTCAACACCTCGGCATTCAAAGGGTAACAGACAGCAATATGAGACTCTGAGCTAAAAAAGATTTGTGAAAGAGCCCGAGATTTTTTCGCAGCTTAAAGCTGTGATAGCAGGGGAAGTGTGAATGACAGGAAAGATTTCCAGACTCATTTTTCAGAGAGACGAACAGCCACAACTGACCTGACTTACTGACTCACCCGTTCGGTCCTGTAAGGGGCCACGGCGTTGCTCTCTTTGATGTAAAAAACCTGAAACACAGGTAAAGGGACTTTTTTGTTAACTGTTACACTGATCGAGCTAAACTGAGAATAATCATATCAACAACAACACAAGCACATGATTTCATTAATCAATTCAAGAACTCAATTTGATTTAGGAATGATACAGTCTGTAAAATGAAACAGTTTCCCACCTGCCCAGTGAAAATGCAGATGGCTGGTGGCTTGGTTCTGTAGGGTGGGGTGAGGAGGAGTGGAGGGGGGCGGTAGGCAGACGACACAGGGTTGAAAAACTAAAACATGTCTTTGGAAAAATTACTACGAGGTATCATTTCTAATGCGACTTGAAAAGCTAAGATTGTTACTAGTCAACCCAAGACTTTGTGGACATAGTCAACATGAAGGGACCCAATTGATTTTATATTCAGAATGTGTGAAGTGTGCAGATGTGCAAAATGTTGTGATGGCGGCGGTAAAAACTCACTCAGCAAAGGCGCTTTCCTCTTTCGCCACAAGTTCAATCGTTTTACAGTCTCGAAACAGAATCTGCGAATGGAGGAAGACAGAAGACTGATGGATTGATACTGTGATTACCTTTTGATGTAGTACTGATAACTATCCAGACTTTTCGTACTTTCATGCTTTGAGAAGGGGGCCAAAAGCATGTATAAGTGCTTAAATTGTATGATAAACCCCTGTGTTGTATCATTCATTCTCAATATTTCTTGCACCCTATTTCTTTGTCATTAAAATGTTTCTCTACTGACACTTTCTGAAACATCTCCACAAAAAAAAAGAAACATACCTTCAAAATTGGCTCCTCGACATCCTCTGGATCAAATATAACTGACCTGGAACAAACTTTGAATGAGCCGCGGATTTTTCTGAAAAGTAAAAAAAAGCAAAGAATTCAACTTCAGCTGTAAATGATGTAATCTACACAAGACATTTTGTAACATTAAATAAGTCAAGTCAAGTCAGTTTCATTTGTATAGCGCCAAATCATAACAGAAGTTATCTCATAGCGCTTTCCAAGACGGAGCCAGTATAGCTCCTCGTAGAGCTCCTCAGCATGTAAACACTCAAAGTCTATAAGATGAACACACTGAGACCCAACATATCCCCCATTAGCAACAATGGCGAGGAAAAACTTCCTTTAAAGGGAAGAAACCTCAGGCAAGCCAGGCTGCTTTGACCAGTTGGGTTAAAGAGAGGGGGGAGAGAGAGACAGAGAGAGAGACAGAGAGAGAGACAGAGAGAGAGACAGAGAGAGAGAGGTGTAGGGATGAACAGAAGCAGGTGCCCAGCATGCCAATGGGGAGCAGAGCCCAGATGTTTGGGGGTCCGTCATCACTGGTCGTGTTCTAGCAGGCCCAAGTACTGTAGTTGTTCAATGGGCCAAGAAATACACCTAAAGCCAATCTGACTGAGCCATCTGAATAATTCATCCTGACAGGCAGAATTTTAAATGATTACTCGTGAGTATCAGTTACAGGATGAGATCATTGCTGAGCAGCTGCTTGCGAAGGATGATGTCTGCGACACACAGTAACGGGCGCAGCAAAAAGCTTTTCAGCCAAATTTAGAATCTGAAGGAAGCTAATTGCAGTAAGAGCTGTTACATATAGTGTACCTTTGATTGTTTGGACGAGAAGTTAATTGGTGTGCAGTGTGCTGCTCAAAGTAGTGCTCCCCTAAATCCAGCAAGAGGAGAGAAAACCTAAAGCAGAAGAGAATTGAGGGAGATGCTAAAGGAAATTCATTGTTACCAAATAAATAACAACATGACATGATAGTGCTGCATTCTAAGATCGAGGCAAGAACTCTTAGGGGACACTTTTAACTTAGCACACTGTTGAACGCAGATGAAAGCATTACAGTAATTCTTATGGACAACCTCATTGGGACAAAGGAAGTAATGCCGTGCTTACATCTCTAAGTGCATTTCATGAGAATGAATTGTCTTTTCACAGTGTTCCATCACAAACACAGTGAGAAGACAAGGCCATACTTAATCAAAGCACCTGTGCAAAGACAGAAATTTGGTGCGAACGCTGGAGGAATGTGAATTTCAATACACATGACTATTACGGATTTAAAAACAAACTGACGTCACATGACGCAATGGCGCAATCATGCATTCTGCAAGTTTAGTTTCATTACAGCCAAATTATCTATTGGTCAAAGGCAAAACGTCCTGCAACAAACCATTTTCTAATAGTTACCTATTCGTTTACTTATTGAAAAATTACGATATCATCACGCCATTTCTTATGTTTACGTTACGCTTAACGTTAACGTTACGTTTGCTCATTCGTTTCTCAGACCGGTGAGTCATTATGACAACGATGATTGTGTCGAGCTAAACAAATACAGCCTCTGCCATATAATGCTTCAATGGTCGTGCCTACGAGTTTGAGTCCTGACCGATACCGAGGTGCAGAAATTCGCGGATAAAATCTATGACAATTAATTCACACATCACACAGCTGGCGGTGATTCCTTTATCTGGCTAACCGTCCCGGCCTGTGACAATCAACGGACAGTCAGTGAATACGAGAAACACGCAAACATAGTTACTGCACCACCTTTGACTGCAGGTGTGCAAATTTTCAGATTTGTCAGAGACCACCAGACCTTTCTTTGTTGCGTTCTTTCGTCTTAAAAAAGGCCATGTCTTCATATCAACCTTCTCATTAACTTCACATCAGGCGGCTGCAGACTGAACCCTGTAAACACGGAAACTCACGAGCCCACGTGACCCTTCCCAAACACGATCTCGGTCTCGATAAATGAAGAGGTATTACTCTGACCAGATCGCCGCAAACAAATGGAAAAGGGCTGGTTTGCACAAGGCACTCAATAACTTGGGAGGGAGACGAAGAGGCTGTTGACAAAAGGCGTTAGAATAATTTATATCTCTACAAGTCTATAAGTCCGAATGCTATAACGCCCACCACACACAAAGGACCTTGGCTATTTTCTATTTGGGAACCGCCACTGAGGAGTGGCGTGTATACACAAAATAGGAACACGGAAGTATATATTATCTTACCATACGCGATCTTTGCATGACAACTTTAGACGCTCCCAGGCTGTCAGCGGGAAATTTTTTACATTTTCGGGCTCCTGAGCTTATCGTTCGGCGTGCATCAAATCGCGTTGTTTCGAATTAAGTATAGTATGGTGTTTGAACTGCATTGTTTAAATTGGTTGAAATGCAGTGGGGATAGTACGGAGCCCGGTAAGTGCCATATGTAAAAAGTATACTGTTTGCTCTTGTTTTTGTTTTTGGGTTACAGCGCACAAATTACGTGCCTTTTAAGTTAAATTTTCAAGAGGATGTCCAGGTGGCTCCTTCAACCACGGACGATCTCATAAAAAAACTGCGCAATTTCATGAGTAAACTGGAGCGTTTACCGCATTAACCTCTGTTGAATCAATTGAAAATGTTGGAAAATAGCACCTACAGTATATTCATCACTGGGTATTAAGTAACGTAACATGAGACTCTTTTTGGAACTCCTGTTGTAGTTATTGAGTTTTAAATGCGGAAAGTCACACTCATTTGCTCCTAAAATGTCATTTTTAATCAATAAATTGAGATGGAAAAATACAAAAACATGTACCTGAAGGTATCTGTTTATTTTCACCGATAACTTCTCGAAATTCACTTGTCTATTTCTAGTATCATGGTGCCAAGTGGGTGTTTTTTGTAACAAGAACAAATGAGTAATCAGAATGTTCTCATTAGATATTTGTATTGTCTGTGTTGAAGTTCAACTCTCCAATCAACTCCAATCTTCTTCTCCTTTTGGCTGTCCCCCTCGGAGGTCACTAGGGCTGATCTTCCCCCTCTGATAAAATAAATGAGAGCTCAGAGAAGCAATTTTATATCTCAGAAGACCTGTGGCCTCACGCTTGCCATGAGTGAACCTTCCCATTCCATTTCTTAAACCTTGAGAAAGGTATGCCATTTGTCATAAATCCATTTATACTTCATTTGCATTTAATGTTGATGGTTCAAAGAATGTCAGGCTGAATGGTTAGCCCCCCCCCACATTTGAACCTCACCAAACTTGGCTCACGTAACATTTGGACACACCTGACCGAGATGATCGCGTTAGCAGTGTGATATGCCGTGGTACATTGTAGTAGAGTTATAGACACATAAGAAGAAGACAATTTGAGAGCAAATTATGTTTTCAGATCTGAAAATAAGAATGATTTCACTTGTGGTCCCAAATTCTAAAGCTTGCTGGTTTGACACAAAACCAGCAAGCTTTAGAATTCGAGAGTTTGACACACAGCCAAACAGAACCAGCTCATCTTTTGCTATGTGCATCATTCCCCCGTAACATAACTCCTGCGTTGAGTGATGCTCATTTGGTTCATGACAATCGCAACTCATTTATAAAAAATCAAATCAATCTTGACTGATTCTGTTCAGATCGACTTCAATCTGCAGTCTTCTGTCTCTCACGATCGTAACATTTTTTAAAGTTGAAACCGAAAGCGAAACAAAACCATTTTGATTTGATTTCCAGAAAAAGTGTTTGAAGCCACTCTGCACAGCAAGGCAATGTGGCGCTTCGCAATGTGCAGTTCAATCACTATTGATGAGCACAATTGTTACCAATCATTATCATAATCATTAATGTAATTTTTTTTTTTTTTCGATTCAGTTCTAGGTTGCGCTGCAATTTTATTGCTATGGTCCTCTTAACTGTTTATTCCTTGTAGGAGATGCAGTTGTATTATGATTCTTTTAGCTGTTTATCTCACATAAATGGTTCTTTTACCTTGCTTAGATGTAATCACCATTATGACCTTAACCATATGGTTATTATCTTTTGAAGACTCTTTTGCTCACATCCTTTGTGTGCCCCTCTCATCTACTAAGAAGGGAAACTGCCCGTTTCTTGCAGAGCCTTTGTACCTTTGCACCAGCAGTTGGCTGAATATCTTCTTGTTAGGATGATATACGGTGCGTATTGAGTATATACAGGTACTGTATATGTGTGGTCGGGGACCTCTCAAAAACTTCCTTTTTGATTTTTGAACTCTCTTCACCGCTGCCAAGCGTCTCTTTTCCATTTTCCTCTCTGTTCTTTTCCATTTTCCCAGCCACTTCTCTCTAGTTTTCTCTCAACTCTTTTTCAAGAGGCCTTGCTGGGGCTTGCCATGCAGGGCACCTCCTCACATTCATCCTGGGAAAGAAGAAGAAGAAGAACAACAACAACAACAAAAAAAAAGTACCCTAGCTGAGCCAAAAATCTCTCTTGCAGACTCAGCAGAGAGGCTGACACACAGCAGCACCTTCTGACACCCTCCCACTGGTTCTAGAGTGTGATGAGAAGAATTGTTTGCAATCAATTCCAATTCTTTTCTCCATATCTTGTAGCGCAACTGAGCTGTTGGGCTTCTTCTCAAAACAATCCACAGTTTGGCTAGATTCGATGCTCCTTTTCCTGAAACGGTTGTCATGAAAAACTAGTGGAAGAAAAAGTTAGAGATTTCTTCACAGTTCTAACTAGTTTCAACAAAGGGGTACCACCAAATACACAAAAGAGGAGAGTTTTCTTCTTTTGCTTTTTAAGACAGACCCCTCCTTTTCCTGCACGACTTAGGAAAGTTCTGGTTTTAACGATGATAAAAGCAGACACAGTATGTCTAATAGAATAGAATGCTTTTATTGTCATTGTGCAGCACAACAAGAGAATCATGGCACAACGAAATTGAGTCGTAGCTCCAGTTCAGAATTAGTGATCAGTGCAAGTCCTAATAATAGGGCAAAGATCAGTTGGGTAGCTGCTTTGGCAGTAACAGCAAGTACAAAGCTCTGTGGACTGTTGAACTCCCCATAAACCCCTAGAGACTAGAATTAATTTTGATCAGAATGCAGCAACATAAGTAAAGCGAAGCAAAACTTTATTCATCACCGCATTGGGAGACACAGCAAAGTAAAGCTCTCCTCATTCTGGCAGGCAAGACACCTACTTTGCTTTACCTCTCTCGCCTGAGACGTCAAGTGAGGAGGAGCATTCTCTGAAGAGAGGACGCTCTTTGAAAAAATAAAGGAAAGTGGGGCGGGCTGTGGGCTCCACAAGCAGGACCCATGGCTCACGAGTGACAGCACGTTAGGAACCCCCGTTCGACATAGTAAAACTAAGATAAAATGCAACTTATCTTGCAAGAGGTAGCAGCACTAAAAACCACAAATGATGTATTTTTCAAAGCAAGATGTCACAAACCTAAGATCGATTTATTCTGGGTCAGGCAATGCAAACCAGTCAGTCTATTCAGTATTTACAACTACTAACAACTACCTCAGTTAACTCAAAAAGAATCATTCCCTCTCAAAAAATATCATTTTTAACATTATCATTTGCAATACTTATTCACTCTCACCTGGATCAGACTGCTTTTACATGTACTCGTCCATGGGGAGCAGTGTGCACAAGGATGCACATGTATTTGCTCATTTTGTAATATTAAGAGAACTACCACCCTGTGTAATACAGTATAAGGAATGTGAGAGAGAAACTTGAGTTCAAAGTGTAGTGGTGTAATGAGACCCTGAGATCAGCTGCAAGGTACAGGTGTCTGAAAGATGTATTTAATAGAAATGTGCTGTATTTGCAATCGCTGTGGGAGACAGTGACCATGTGAGTGCTCACTTTTATGAGAGCCTGGGCAGGAAACGCAGGTTGATGGGTTTGCTGGGAATCATCAATGTCCGAGTTTTGGCCTCCACCTCTGGGGCGCCATTTTCTGGGAGGACCTCGTAATGCTGCATTAGCTGCAGGACAGTGGCACATTTTGACATCTCAGCACAACTGTCTTGTGTTCCAAGGTTGAATGACTCACCCGAGAGAGAGCAAAGTACATCTCCATCTCCGCCACTCTTTTGCCCACGCAGCCGCGCACCCCTACTCCAAAGGGGATGAAGCTGTATGGATGGTGCGGATATACACCAGATAACTTGTCACGTAGCCAACGTTCTGGAATGAAGAGCTCTGCGTTTTCAAACTCTGCACCGTCATGACAGGCTGCATAATGACAGAGATGGAACTGAGTCTGAGAGGGACAGAGGGAATATCAAAGTAGAGAAGGAAAGAAGGAGACAAAAATGAAATAAAGATGAGTGAAAGATAAATATGTCATCCAAGTTATTAGGGAAAAATCTGTATTGTGCACTCCTGAATGTGTAATTTATATTTTTTCATTCAAATGTTGAAATTGATTAATTTAGAGAAATTAGTACAAAAACCACTATTAAAATATTAATATTCTACAAAAATCTTAGCAAAGTTCTCTTTTATGTCCCAGATGTACACATGTATTTCCTGTTCCTGACCTTCTTTGGAAACCAGTATTTGCCCACAATCACTTCATTTTCTGCGACGTACCGCCCGTTTCCAGGGACGACAGGGTACAGGCTGACACACACACACACAAACACACACACACACACACAGACACAGACACAGACACACACACGCCAGGAAAGTCAGAGATGTTTTTTGCATCTTGATTCTCTCAGATGCTGAGACATTTTGAGAGACTGTTATTCTTAGTTCCTTCAGAGGATCCATTCTGACTGATGCTGTGTCAGTGTTTCTTGCCACGACATAATTATTAACAAGCATTATCTCCACTCATTTATAAGTGGAGATAATATATAGTACACCTCACTGTCACAACGTGCAGCATTTGTCTCTTATCTGACCGATTAACCCGAGACTATGAACATGACCTTGGTCAGTGGAGGAAGGATGAGTGACGGCAATGGATAAGATAATGGAAGAGAGCTGAGAAGGAATTTGTGTGTTTCTGTTTGTGTGTCTGCAGATCACCGTAGGATCTCTTTTATAATAGCCTTCAGGTATGGCATCCTGCACAGGTGGTCTGTGGTGGGCTCCTGCCTGCCAGGACACACAGAGTTAACCTCTGTGTACAGGTGATCCTGGACCCTTGGGTCCCTTGCTAAATGGTACAAGGCCCAAGACAGCGTGTTGGAGGTCTGCAAAAAAGGAGGACGTGAGACTGACTGTCGTGAACTGGAGGACGAACTATCGTTGCATCTTCCTCAGCATGACGAAGCAACAAGTCACAACATCACAATGGAATGAAGGCTGGCTGCCTCTCAAGGGTGGTGATTCTTTGACAGCACTGGAGCACATATTTCAAACTTGAGGCCTCTGTCCTGCGTGCCCCTACCTGCCCATAAAATTTCCCACACAATGATTTTCATATGTAATGTTATTAAAGATGATGATTCCCATCCCAAATGATTCCCATCAAACGCTTTTGCTCTGTGTTTGCGTTTGTTTAGAAAATATAACTTTGGAAGTTCTTAACTCAAAAACTGCTGGGGAATCCTGAAAAATCACTGTGCCCTTGAGCAAGGCATTTAATACATCTGGGCTATTTTTCTCTTGAGTATGACTTTCTGCTGCCAGCCACACTTTTCTCGTTTGAAATTAATGGATATGGCAATGGTTGGCTACTAGTGGTATGACTAATGCTAGTAGTATATAGTGCCACTAGGTAGAGCCACTTCAGACACCTTCAGTACACCTTGCTGCTGATCTCACGATCATTGCCATGGTTCTTTTGTGAAATTAACACAGGAGCCGGAAAGTTTCCACTTTGTGCTTCCTGCGTTAGATTGACTCTATTCACCGTCTGAACATTGGCTTTCACTTGATAATGAAATAAGTCCATTTACAGTATATGTTATCATGGCCTCAGGATATATACCATGACTTTGATCTATCGATCTATTGATCCCGGAAATGTTAAGCCACAGCAGCTAAGAGAAACATGTGTGAGAGAACTTAACCAAGAACCCAGAACATTGGAGATATTCTAAATACTTCAGTATAATTACAGCGTGGTACGAGAGTGGTAGATATCAGGTACAAATCATACTGTACATACAGATGCGATCCCACTGCGGTTAAGTCACCACCAAACAATACTGTATATGTCAATATAACATACTGCAATATACAGTGTGGCAATGTATTGCACTGAAGATAGACAGTATATGATGAATTGTACTTGGCATCAGCCGTATGATCTGTATTGCACTGGGACAGATGTGGTGTATTGCATTGGGCATACACAACATTTATATGTTTGCACAAAGATGTTTTTTTTTTTTTAAATTGAATATTGCAGTCTTTCCATGAGATTTAAGTTGGTGCTCTACTGCTTCTCCCCATGACCCCTGCACCCGCCACCC